>SNQJ01S0109122.1:0-16142 GCA_010110895.2 Picea sitchensis
ATCAAACTCTCCCCCGGCCTCAGCCGGAGGAGCATGTGACGGCCCTGCCCTGAGGTCATCATAACAGTGTCTCTGGGCTTCTCTATCATCATCATTGGGCCTCACCCCAACATCCTCTCCCCTGCTCGCAACTCTCCCCGTGGTGGTCTCACAGGCCCCTTGCGGGTTGGCGCTCTGATCAGCTCGAACTCTCATTAACGCGGTCCCACATATACACAAACAAACACATGATAGCATCAACATCCATAGAAATATCAACCATATGATATACTATCTAAAAAACAAATCAACAAAACCAACAACCAATGCATCATACCTCGATGATCGAATACCTCTCCCGGAGGTAATATCATCTCAGGGTCATTACATAAATCAATCCCACTGTATGGAAACTACAATATGATTTATGGGATCTGACGCCAAACCTGTGTAGCCTCGGCCATGAAGTAGTGGCCACCCTCCCCACCCCCATGACGAACCAAAATCGTCGACCATTGCCGCAGTCGCGACTCTCTCGCTCCCGACGGGTCTAAAAAAACTCTCAGGCACAACATCGACACCCCCTCTAAAAACCAAGCCACCAGGATAGATCCAAAGGAAAAATCCCCTGAGTCGACCACTCGACACCTGGTGAGCTGTCCCACCATCTTGGCATGCAACATCAAGCCCCAGGAAAAATGCTCACCCCCTAGTGCCCGTTGCATGATCCTCAGCTGGCCACCACTGATACGCTGAGTCGTGAGTGACCCATACACTCTCACAACCATCGTTGTCATGCAACTATGTACCAGGGCATCCATCACCCCAATCCTCACCACTGACCCAGACATAAAATCTTCTCCTGAACAATATGTCCGGGCAAGGGTAGCCAACTGCCCCTCTCCAACTACCACCGACTTGACTGGCAATAGGGTTCCCCAAAAAGGGAGCCCAGTCAGAAAATAGACATCCTCCTTAGTAGAGAATGCCAAGTGCTCCCCACACACAATAAAACAATGCAACTCTGGACTCCACATCAAGATCAGGAATTTTAGTAGATACTCTTGTGCCCTCAATAATGGGCACTCAAAAAACTTCAATTGCCCACAGGCCGCCAAAGAACCACGAACCACCGGCTCCTTATCCCTCATGGCCTCCCTCAGTCAGGCCTAGTCCCTCTCTCTCCAATGGATCAACATCGTCCCAAAGGATCACCTACATCCACATATACAGTACTCGATCAACCATCACAAAAACACCAAAATCTCCCCCCCCCAAAAAAAAAGAAAAGAAAGGGAGATAAGTTTTCTCACCCTCAGCTTTGCCTCAAAGGCGCGGATGTTTTCCCCATAGGCATGCACCCATGTGCACCTGTTTACCCCACAGTTGCACATGTATGTGCATATGTTAAGCCCACAGGCGCGCATTCAGTGAGCGCCTGTTCAATACACAGTTGTGCACTGATGCGCAACTGTCAACAACACAGGCGCACACATATGCGCGGCTGTGTCTCGGACAGGCGACACCCCATGCGCGCATGTTTTCCCAAATAACACGCCCCCCTATGTGGATGTGCCCATTATAGTCGCACATTCGTGTGCGGGTTGCCATCGATTTCCTCGCACTTGGGGGGCCACAACCCTGAAAACCCACCGTACGACCATTCGTACGGTCCTACCCAAAAATTGACACATAACTACTGTACAGGAGGATGAGACCACTAACCTAACTCTCGTACCTCCCAGCTCGGCTTCCTCGCACTCCTGGAATCTTCGAATCTTCTCTGCAATCTCCTCTCTAACCACTATAGCAGCAAGTACAAATGAGGTGGAAATGTGGGCCCCACAACTATATATAGGCCCTTTTTTCCAAACTTCCAGACTCAATTCTGGGAGCTTCGAGCGTCCATTTTTCAACCCATCTTCAGCCACAAGATCAACACCCCTTCATCTACATCAAGACAGTCCCCAGGCCATTTTTAATCCTTAGCCCCCGGGGAGCCATTTTTCTATACCCCATTCAGGTACCAATGCTCATGTTCAAAATGATCAAATAAATGATTATATGTTCGATTATCTTCAGATATTGTTCACGTCAGGTATTTGGTTGTCATGTGTGCATGTACTTGTTCATCACACACTAGCGCGACCCCTTCAGGTATATAATCGACACTGGAATGCAATCATTCCCTTTGAATCTCAATTGCATCTCCAGTCACACCCTTTGAAATTTGCCTTTAGGGTCCCTATCTCCCGCTCTGCAGTACTATCACCTCCACTGCATTTTGGGTACTGTCACCCAGTAGCACTCTCCCCCGCATGAGTTGTCCCATTCATATCTCCCCTTGTCACTTTGACACTCATGTTGTTTCAACCTTTAGGGATGGGAGTCCCAATGGTCTTACATCATGTCATGAATCAACCACATACTCCTTCTCCTCATTTTGCTAGCCTACCCAACGGACTCCCAAGTCACTTCCTCATGGTTTTATTTTTGACTGCACTCGCACATCATCATTTACCATCCATTTTATCCATTGACGGTTTTCCCATCTTCAGATTTCCCTCCATACATTTCCCCACTACAGAAACCTACCTATGGGGACCCAACCCTCCACTTGTTTTTTAACCAGCTTGCGCCATCCTTAGGCCAAGCCATCTTACATTGGGGCACCTATTTCTATATCTGCATTATTATCCCCACTGATTTTTTAATTCTTTTTGTAACTAATCCTTTGTTTCCATCATCTTACATATCTTTTTGTCGTCACCTTTGGTGACCTTCTTCCTTTTTGGAAAACGCAACCCATGTTGCCCATGGTTGGGGAATTCCTTATCACCTACTCTTGTTGACGTCATCCATAAACTATGAGTATCACACATGCCACTTACCTCTACTCTCTGAGTTTGTTCCCTTTGTCCCACCTCTGGCACAACTGATCCCACGTCTCATTGTCCCCCTAACACCCGACCTAGTTGAATGGTTGCGGCCACTTATACTTCGCATATATTCCCAACCAAGGGCAGTCTTGAGTCTCCACGCATCTTGACTTCTTCCATGTACCTCCTCGGTTCCTGACCTCACCTAGTGGATTTCACGAAGCCCTTTGCTTCTTGGAGTCATGTCTCCCTTTTTGTTGACATTAGCACAGTTTCTAGAAGGGCGACAATATCTTGACTCTCATTACCTTTACAATGAGGAGTCTCAGACGATACAGGGAGAACCATCATTTTTCTCTGTTGTCGTTGACCCCGATAACATTTGACTTCAACACTTTCTCATGCTATGGTGGGTCTTACTTTGCGACTATTGCAGTTGTTTTTTATATTTTCCAAAGACCTATGAACTTTGTTTGGCTATCAATTCCCACAGAATCCATGATACTTCTTACATGTGTCATTGCTTACTATTCAGAGTATTGTTCCTCATTAGAATTGTCCTCTGCCTTTATCAAAACCGCCCCTGAGGATGCTACAGTTGTCTACATCAACACAGAGTTTTAGTTACTGTAAAACACCCTTTTGTGAGTTACATGACACAAGCATGGGGCATGCCTACCTCATTGGGTCCTACAGGTTCCCTTCTCCCTCCAACAGGTTACTCTTGATATTCTCACTATCGCTCTTTCTTACAACGATACTCTCAGTAGAAGAAACATTGATGAATTTTGGCTATCCGTATGCTCCTAACCTCATCCATTAGGGGGCATCTGTTATCACTAAAATTTCATCCGCAAATGGTTACAGAAATCCAACATCTTCAAACAACTATGAGTTCACCCATGGACCAAAATTACCAAAAAATCATTTCCAAAAGGTCAAAAACCATACAACCAGTTATAAAATCAAGATGTGCTACGACTATACAGGGCACGCGCGCACATGCGCCATCAAGAAATGTAGGAAACGAGCACATGTGCATGATGCATGGCTGTGGACGCTAAAAGCCGCACACACCTGAGAACGACACATTTATGATGTTGGTCAACCTCCCACCTACTTCTGGTTTAGCTTCCAAGTCGATTTGACATCCAAATCTTGGCTGGATCCGGCTGGGTGGCTAGTCAAAGACCAAAATGTGCCCTAAACAACCCATTTTCACACTAAAAGATGGTTGCACAATACCTCAAAGTGGTGCTATAAAACAAGGCCATGGGTGCACTACATTTTCAAGGAATTAATTTGCAAGGTTATGCTGCTACTATTCTCTTGGGGAAACCTCTTTTCTCATCAAAGAGCATACTAACACCATTTCATTTGGGTAATCCACATCACCTTTTGAGTGGGTTAGCTTGGGATTCTTTCATCATTTCTTTCAATTTTTCAAGTTGTAAGAAGAGCTCAATCTTGGGGGTCCAAGAGCCCTCCCTTGGAGGAAGAAGGGACCCAAAGTCCCCTTTCTCTTTGGTGTTTTCTTTTCACTAATACAATCATTTCCATTGGTGACATGAGTCTTGTTTGTTTCTAGTTCTTATGTCCTTTTTCACAATAGTTTAATTGTCTTTTTTTCTTTCCTAGTTTAATTCTTAGCTTAGTATTTTATGTTTATTCTTCTAACCCTTTCCTTTACTATTGTCTTTCTTAGCTAACCCAACTAAGCTTGTAAGCACCTCTGTTTTGCTCATTTAGGTGAAAAAAGAGGTGCAACAACCATGATAACATTAAAATACTATATAGTATTAAAGAGAAATATTATAATTCTACATACCAAAAAAATGTGTTAGTCCAAGGGCATCATGAATTGTCCATAAAAGTATTCCACATAATTTAAATTTCTTCTCCTCGATTGGTTTACATATGTCATACATTGTGATGTCAACCCATAACTTTAGTAGCTCGTCAATAAGAGGCTCGATATATACATTCATATCTTTAACCTGGTACTTACCTAATTGTTTGAAATTACACATAATTACTAAAGGAAAGATATCATGTAATATATATAATTAAATAAATAAACAAAATATATTATGCAAAAATTGAAACAAACGAAAATGTTAAATTTAAAAAATTAATGTAAACAAATACCTGGAACAATCATTGTCAACATTATGTGCTCCCTCTTTATTGACATCCAAGGAGGAATGTTATTGTTGATAACAAAAATAGGCCACATTGAGTAAATAGACCTAATCTCTCCAAATGGATTAACATCGTCAGCGGCCAATGAAAGCCTCACATTACGAGGTTCATCTTTGAAATCTGCCCATTTTTCCTCAATTTCCCTAAATGTAGAACCATCGACAGGAATTCAAAGAACACCATCTCCACTTCTGTTACATGAATGGTAATCCATAAATTGTGCTATGCTTTCACACCTGAACAATCACTGCAAACGTGGAATTATGGGAATATGACGTAGAACCTTTCGAGGCACCCTTTTTGTTACTTGATCGGTTTGATATCTACTAATAAGACACTGCGGACATTTAGTTTTTGAAGCATGTTGTCCATAATATATAATATGGTCATTAGGACATGCATCTATAGTTTGATAATCCATTCCAATGTCTTTCATAATGGCATGCAAACCTCGATATGTGCGAGGTAAAATATTTGACGATGGTAACAAAAATTCACCTAACAATCTACAACATAACAAACAAC
Source organism: Picea sitchensis (assembly GCA_010110895.2). Classification (NCBI taxonomy): domain Eukaryota; kingdom Viridiplantae; phylum Streptophyta; class Pinopsida; order Pinales; family Pinaceae; genus Picea; species Picea sitchensis. The sequence continues at coordinate 5,586 of SNQJ01S0109122.1, forward strand.
CAGTTAATGTAAGAATATTAATCATAAAAATTGCATTCTTATTTTACACATTAATTAACACTAAAAACAAATATAAAAAAATCAACATTTATGTATAGTATGAGATGAAACATATTACATACCTTAGTATTTGTGTCATACAATTGCTCGAAAAATTATTCATAACCGTTAAGTTCACTAACAACAATGTAGCGGAGAGAAGATTTTCTCTTAATCCTTCATAAATTCATTTATTTTCCTTTTCTAATAGAGGTTCATCATAAATACCAACATTTTCCCCATCCTCATCTGGATGCGAAAACAAATCTTGGATCATTTGATTCGTCCCATCATCTTTTTCCATGGGATCATTAACTTGATTTGTCCCATCATCTTCTTCCATGAGATCCTCATTTGCTTGGTCATGATGATGTTCCTCAGCTTGTACAACATCATTTCTACTAATACTTGGTGCAATATTCTGCGTAAAGTTAGAGGGAAACTCTAACTTTATAATTAGAAAAAATAATGCAAAATTAGTGTATAATATAACAAACATTCAAACAATATATATACACATATATATAATTTTATATAAAATTGACAAAATAAAAAAAGATAATGAATATATAGCTAATTACCATGGGACGATATTCATTTGATCCACCATCAATGTGACCATATTTCCTACAATGTTTTGTAGTTGTTGCTATAAAACTTCTTACGGGACGTCCGAGGCAACATTTTTCACAAGGGAAATAACATCTACCATCACCATTTTCACCTGCTTTACTTTTTTCCCTACCTCTAACAACATTCTGGGACATTTTTCAGCACAAAAATACCCTTTCGGAACCGTCATTGTTATAGCAATATTGTCTCAACATATTTAAATCGTCAAATATTTATAGTCCAATTTTAGGTCACTATCGTCGCAATTACGACGATATTGACCTAAAAATATTTCTTTTCCACCTATCTATTTTAAATCATTTTTAATGGTCAATTTTAAGGTTAGGTGAGTCGTCTCTCTTGCGATGGAAAAACTACATTCGTCTCTCTTGCGATGAACATTGACCATAAAAATTTAGTCAACCTACATGCGTCAAGATAACGACGAATACAGGGTGGATTTAGAAAAAATGAACTTTCTCTCTTGCATGTTGCGACGAAAGAGTACTTTCGTCGCAAGTGGTCGTCGCAAATTTTTCAATATGTAGTAGTGTTGGAAGGTGAAATTATCAATGGTTAGGTGATCAACAGACACATTTACTTCAAGTCTATCGACCTTCTCTTCTAAGTTTATCTCTTCTTGTTGTAGTCTTTCTCCACATGTCCAATATTTCCACAGTACTGGCATGTATTCTTCTTTTGATTCTTCTAAAATCCTTTAGGTTTCTAGTTGAGGTATTCCAATCTTTGTATAAGGGGTATCAAATAGTCCTCTCTCCTTATGATTCACCTTTCCCTTTCCCTTGAGAAAGTGAGCTTGATGTTTTCCACCAAGATTGCCTTCATGTAGACATATGTGTTGATCAATAACAAGTAAGATACAAAAAGATTCAAAGGTATAATCCTTACAGATTCCTTACATGTTTTCCAGTTGGTGTGGAAATTCAAAATAAACACGTCGAATGGCGTTCTCAAATTCATCAGGACCAGCTCTATGAGTTGTCTGTCTTTCTTCTGATAATTCTTTCAACTTTCATCCAATTTAACCTATAGCTCCTTCACATGCTTCAAATAGTCCTCAATTTTGTCAAATGAATGAGGATTGAGAGATATCAACTCTTTCTCCAATTACATAACATGGATTTCATTCAATTTGTCTAATAAATACTTCAAATTCTTCTAGAATTGATGAGGGAAGTTGATTCCAATGGTATGGAATCGAATCTCCCATGAGATATAAGTTTTGATGACCCCCACAACTCATCGTTATTTCCATAAAAAACGAAATTCATCTAATTATTTGTCAGATATGGAATTGTAGTCTTCATATATTTCCATAGTCCTTTACTCTTCAGTAGGGTTTCCATGTTTGGAGCCCGAATAACATAATTTGATTTGTTCAAAACAATAAGATCGATATTCAAATCCATCTTCGATATCTAAACAAATATGATTTGTTTCCATGGTTACAATCAACAAATAAACAACCTAGAGTCAATCACAAAACATATCTGACTCAAAAAGATTTGTAGACAACAGACAAGGTCAAAACCAATCACTCTGATACCATGTTGGGGATTGGGTGTAACTTGATACAAAACAAATAAATAAAATTGCAAATAATCGAAGAGAAATAAATTTAAAAAATATCGGTGGTGTCTAAAGACGTTGTTACAACACTTATGCACAACACATTGTGATCATAATGTCACAATGCATACTGGACATGATGTCTCACATTTAAACCATATGATGATGACCCATCATGTCCTTTATTTATAGTCTCAAGATCTAACCAACTTCCTATAATTTGGGAAGATCTTGTCCACATACAACTATTAGTTGTTAGAGTTGACTCCATCAAATCTTCCCTGTCTAGTTGGTTGGTCAAGGTTGCTCTACTTGATCGTTCATGCATCCAACTTGTTGTTGATTACTTGGCTATTCAATCCACTGACAGACTGTATTCGTTTGTTGGTCGACTATCCAACTGAAAGGATAGTTGATCACTCGACCAATTGATTTAGACTTTTGGTCGATCGCCTGACCAACTAATTCTAGGATAAGTGTTATGAAACATCAAAAGGTGAGGTTCTAACACTTCCATACTTCATAAAAAATGTCCCCATTTATAACACTTTATGGATATAATACTACATCCATCACATCACCATTGAGAGGGAAAGCAAAGGTTCAAGCAGTGGAGGACCATATAAAGAACCAACAAGAGGTTCTGAAACTATTGAAGGATGGCTTGGTTACAACACAAAATAAATTGAAACAACAAGCAAATCAACATAATGGATTTTGAAGTGGGTGATTGGATATTTTTGAGCCTACAACCATAAAAAAATATGGCCTTCAAGAAAAAAATAAGGACAATAAATTAGCACCCAAGTACTATGGTCCCTCTAAGGTGTTGTAAATGATCGAAAGTATGGCTTACAAATTGGATTTGCCTCTATATTCACATGTACATCCAGTGTCTGATGTTTCTTACTTAAATAAAGTAATCAATGATAATATCCCTATTCAAACTATTGTACCAAATATTAATGAATAAGTGAAAATCATATTAGAACCAGAAACAATCCTTGAAACAAGGATCAAACAACTATGAAATCGAGCAATTATTGAGTACCTCATCAAGTGGAAAAACCTATTAGTATAAGAGGCAACATGGGAAGATGAGTTCTTCATGCATGAATATCCATAACTAATCAAATGTTTAGGGAATTACTTTTTGAATGGGAGGGTCATGTTAATCCTTAGATATTGAGTTATTACATTTTTAATGTTATATTATTATGGTCAGCTATACACTTTAATTTTAATTGTACTCTTTGTCTCCTATATATACCAAAGATACCTAGTTTTAGAAATCATCTCATATTGTACATTTGTTCTATAGTGAAATGAGGTTTCCCCCTCAAAGAGGCTTCACATTCATTATTTTCTCATTATCAAACCATGAAGTTAATTCTCTTTCTATTTTTATACTATTTAGGGTGTTTGGTGCATAACATGTGTTATACTACAAGAAAATATTTTCCCAAGCATGGGAGGGAATGCATGGTAAAAATGAAACAAGACAAGAATTTTGCTGCAATTAGTGAACACCCTGGTGCATGCCTTCCATTAAATGGAAATGTTTTGCATATGTGGATTTCAATAAAACAAAAAAATAAACAAATAAGAAATGGAAACGAGAAAATGAAAAAATATGTATCAATAAACAATCCAATAAAGGGTTGGGAGCCTTTATGGGAAAGGCCAAAAATAGATAAGGGCATGGAATGATACTCAAAATCCAATCTCAATCTACAAGGGCTCTTTTTCCTATGGAAAATTATTGGGATTGGTGTTGTCCAAAAATAAAGAGCTAATCTAGGGTGATTCATCATAGTAAGGTTATGTCATTATAAGAATAGAAAGGTAATGAAGTAGAATGGACTACATCACCAAGTCCAATGAAAGAAATCCCATTGCATATTTGAGTAGAAAAATTATTAATGTAATGTTATAGAAGGAAGACCTAAACCTATATGCCAATTCAGGAAAATTCCTTACTTAGCCAACCATGGAAACGAGAATGATCCATAAGCACCATGAAATCCAATTCGAGGTTCTACACCCACAAAACAATAGATGTAAAGTTGATTATATTATTTATGAGCTATTAAATCCATGGAAGTGTTCTCAACCTTAAATTGTTTGATCACATCCCACTTAAGGTATACATAATTAAGTCTTATATATGGAAAATTGTTCTAAGGTATCCTCTTAAGTGTAGGTGGTGAATTCATGAAAGCTAGAAAACTATAAATGTTGACAAGGGGGACAGAGTTTATGGCTACATTCATGGAGTGATCAAGCCTAGGAAGGAATTCCACATGAGATCTAAGGTAGACGTCATCTGAAGGACTATCCAATATATTTGTGGCCTCTAATAATTCTTCACTATTGGGAAACAAAGTTGGTGAAGAGGAAATGACACCTTCACATATTGGGGTGAAATTGGCTTTGTTCCCCAATGGGAAAAGGAACCTCTTTAATGTTTGATCTTAATTAATTCAAAATAATTAAAGGATATTTATTATTCAAATTGTGGAAGTGGCCACAATCCATCTGCAAATAAGGAATATCCAACCAAACATAAGGGATATACTTGGGCTAAGCCACAAAAAGAAAAATATTGTCATTAGCTAGATGCCATCGAGGATTATAATATGTGACTTAATTAATGGTGGAAATAAATCCTTCATGAGAAAATTGCATAACACGAAAGATAAAAGACACCATGAATTTCATTGAATACATGTAATCATCCCCAAAGAGAATATTATAGTCGAATGGGATTATCACAACCACTAAATCAACCAAGATAGCCTTACCACCTAAATAAATTAGGATATTAGAAAAATCCCTCTCGTGTCATACATTCTACCATCAAAGGCTCACAACATGGTCCTCAATGAGACAAGGGTGAGAGAACAAATTTATTTCCAATAAACTAGGAAAAAATACAAGAGGATCCCCCCTCATCCATGAAATGTTAATGAAATTTAAGGAAATTATTAATGATGTTCCTTATTTGGAAGGGAGTGGAAGAAGGGAATTGTGGCTCCATTTATTTATCCAAGTCAAAGCTAATAATCCTAGAATTTGAAGGGTTCCTACTCCTCATTTCCATGCATTATAAAGTTATAATGGGTGACGAGCCACCAAAATTTGAGGTGGCATTTCCTTATCTTGATGATTATGAATTTGCAATGAGGTTCTAATACCCAAATTTTGACCCTTTCAATATATTGTATTAGATTATGTGCATATTGTAAATAAGTGGTTATAAAGATAGGAGTTGAGTTATTAATGTTAAATAATTGACTCCATGTATAAATGATGTAAATATGTTTGTATGGATTCATAGTGTAGAGATAACCAAGGCTATACTAGTGAATTCCTACACATGTAATTGTAGTGAATATTCTTTATATGTACCATGTGATAGACTTTCCATGTTATGCTCAAGATATGTAAATCTTATTGTTGAAAATAAATATAAAGGTCCAAGTTGCTTGTGGAGAGTGCAAGAGGGGTTATGAGTCCACAAGAGGAGAAGAGGAAAGGGGCCCAAGGGAAATTGATCTTATAATTCCATGTAATTTTAAGAACTCCTACCTTTTCATAATGCATATTAATTAAATATCATCCTCCACCTTTGACTTAGAATCGAATCATTTAATGCATGTGATGGTTGGTGAGGAATTTCTACCTCACATAGTTACAGAGGCATGGGGATGAGTACAATTAGCAGGGAAACATGTGAATGATCATTTCTCATGGGAATTAATTCCTCTCTATTCTCATGGGATCCAAAATGATTCCTCACATGCATTATTAACGACTCACCATTCTCACGGGGAAGCACAACCCAAGTTAGGAACGTTGCATTCCTCCTATTTTCACTGATACACACAACCTAAAAAGGACCAAATAAACTATGGAAGAGTAATTTATGGACCTAGGATGAGATACATATGGTTGTAGAGGATCATAGAGGCTAGATTGTTTGGGAAATATTCACCTTCCCTGTTAATTGATACTCATTGGTTATCTTATATCTAAGGCATTTTTTTCAGGTTATCCCCTAAAGGAAATCAATAAAATGGATTCTTCCTACCTACAGTAAAGCGCACTGGAAGGGAATAATATTATCAAGGTACTGTGGAGTATAGAAACAAACTATATTCCTTGTGTTGTGTAGAGTGGATGAGAATTCCATGATTGTTTGATGTTTGGATTATTTACCTAAAGTGTTTAGGAGGGAGAGAATCGGCTAAGCCTAAGATAAATTAGGTTGGGTTGAGTGATTTGTAAGCCTATAGATCATTTCCTTCACCTTGGTGACCTCATAGCCTAGGTTGGAGTGGAATCCTTCCTAGATTCTTACAATTGGGTGGACAATTACTCATGTGCAACTAGTTTATTGGACTTCCTTTAGTTAAAATATAAGTATTATGTCTATGCATTTAAATATGAAGTTTAATTTCTATTTATCTAGTTATGAATGAAATGGGAATGGATTACCATTATTATATGAGTTATGATTGTTTACTCAATTATATTATTTAATTTCATACATTCATGCATTTGAATGGTGTTGGAATATTGAGGGATTCAAAATTATATTGAGAACTAAGTTGTGTTCATGTTCCACGGATGAGGACATGGCATAGGTAGATATGTTGGGAGGATTGGTCACCCACATGTGGGGTAATTGAGGATATAAAATATGGTGGAGCCTTTCCATTGGAATCAATTATGTTATGATTATGTGAAGTATTTTTCAATGTTGTAGGTTTGTGTGGTTCAATTCGATAAGGTAATTGGGCCCTCAATCATTGGACTTAAACTAAATCACGAAACAAATGGGAGTGATGATCCTTCCCACAAACAACAAAAGGATGTTCAACTTACACACTTGTGTAGGTTTTTTTAATCATGGTTGGCACTACTACTAACCCAACATTAGTTTCATTTCCCCCTTGCCCTTGGTTCCTAATATTTTTATACATATTCTTCTTCTTCCCTTTGGTTAGTCATTGGTTACTAGTATGGATTTAATTAGAGCCCAAACTTAGGTTAAATTTGGGAGAATAAAGAGGGACTAAGCTAATATTTGGTGAAAGAAAGGGTGTAGGATTATGTTGACTTTGAGTAGAAAGAAATCATATTGAAAGTACTATAGTCAAGACTAGAATGTACAAAGTAGCCATGGTTGGGGCTCCAACATTTCCAAGTGGTGGAAGGAAATAAGGATACCTTGGTTTGTGTTCCTAGGAACATTAGGCATGCTATACCGTGGTAAGGTGATACTAGGTGCCTATATAAAAGGGGTAAAAGGCCCACCAATTAAGGTGGTTATTTTAACATTCTAAGGGAACTTGTAGATTTATTTGAAACCAATTTTTTTCAAAATTTCAATCCAATGAAGATGGTTAGTGAACCAATTGATCTCATGATTCCCTTAAGTCTCAATGCTAATTTGATATTAGAGAAACTCAACACACCCCTATGATACACTATTAAGCCTCACTGAAAAATTACAATATGGAAACTTTCTAATGTGCTCACACTTAAGGTGACGAAAACGAAGGGAGTCTTCAAAAGTGAAAGTGTGGAGGTACTATTAGTAAACATTGAGTATGCCACCAAAGATGATGAAATCCAAAGAAGTTAATCAAGAGTAAATTATTTTTTTCACAAGGATACCTCACCACAAGCCCTCAAGTGAGTACCTAGGATGTAAACCTAAATATGGGCCACTAAGAATGCCAACTCATATTGTATGGACAAGCAAGATATATTTACCAAAATAAGGCCACCGATGTTAGCTATCTTGAAAATATGGGCATCTTGTACGTTGATCAACATCGAGTCTATGTTTCTTAAGTTCAATGTATGAAAAATGGAGAGAAAGGTAGGTCGAGAGAGGAATTTCTTGTCTATCTTGTTACCCATATTTATCTATTGAAGTTTCGTAGTTATAATTCCACCATTTATGTGTCCACTATAGGATTTTCCTTGTTCCCCTTCAATTCAATCAATCCCTCCTCTTCAATCTCCATACCTAACTCCTCTTGTATCTCTTCCACTTGTCCTATTTTTGTGTTGTCTATCTATATTTACCTTATTTTTGGGTCAACCTTTGGTATCTCTTGAGAAGCCTCTAGGATTGGTTCTACCACTTTTTCATTTGACACTTCCTTTGTACCATTTTTTTGGATTTTAATTTTTGATCTTGAGACTTGAAAGTTATTAACATGTTTGGAATTGTTGTTGGGTGCATGTTTAGAATTTTTATTACTCAATTTTCATTTTCTTGGGACCATAATGAAGCCCTCCTTATTAGTCTCATATTTAGGCTTCTTGTAATTCCCCACTATATTGAGAAAAAAATCTTTGAAGAGATGCCCATGTTCATGACATTTACAATAACAAAATGGAACATGCTCATAGTATAGGGTTTGTATCCATTCCATATCTAGAAAATTGATACAAATTGAATTTCGTAAAACTCTAGATACATTCATATAAATTCAAACTATGTGTAGTTACTTGTTCTAGTGACTTTTGACATTTTGACAAGGTTACCTAGCCTATTCCTAATCCCCGTTATAGTTTCTTCCTCCCAAAACTCCTTTGGTAAAGGGTAGAGGTGTATCCAAATCTGAGCTTTAATGAAATCTTCCTTCTCTGGTATGAATATTTTCATCTAGTATCTCAAGTGTAGCTCCACTAAGTTCAAGAATTAAATTCCTTCATGGAAAACCCATTATTTATCCTCGGTGTTGAAAAACATTGTTTTGAAGAATACCTTGGATCCTAGCTTCATATCTACTTGCCCTTTGGGATTCCATTGGTATTTACCCACCAAATTGAACCCTTATCAAAATGATATATTCCAATAAACTTTTTTATAACCATGTGTTACTTCATATACTAAATGTAAGAAATGATTTCATCCCTTTGGTTTTCTTCTATTATTTTTTATAGATAACCACCATTTGATTTTTTATCCTTTCTGAGTCAATCCTCCTTCATCGGAGAACTTGACTCCCCTATTTCCTTGTATTCCTTTCCTACAACCCCCATCTATGGTTTCTTCCTTGATTCTCCCATTACCATGTTTTTGAAAGAGGGGGGGATTGTATTGTGTCACCACCATTGCTCCATGTAGGATACCATRTTCTCTCAAGTTTTGAAACATGGCCTCAGTCAAAATCCAACTATCTACATTGTCACTCTTCCCCCATGTTGAAATTTAATATTAAAAGTTGGTGCTCTATTGATTAATTGATATTAGTATGTTTYAACATTTTGACCATGTCTTGTTATTTATTTGATTATTAATAATATGCACGACTTCTAAATTATATGACTATTTTATTCTAATGAACAAACTCTCTCTTCATGTATTATCTTCMAACTAAAGTAGTAATGTAATGTCCTTTCTTAGGAGAAGTGTTTGAACATTAGGYTACTACATGTCATTTATGTATACTCAATTCAAACTTGAAATGAGGTAGATGTCTCATATTGCTTKTTCTTTTATTTACGCCTTTTGATTTGAGTACTTGAGAATTATCTATGTATTCATAAAATTCCCTAACCRTTGTAAGAAGAAAACTCATTGAATATTGTATATCTCATCCGAGTTGTGGTTGAAAAATTTAGTTAGGGGTTTAAAAATTTCATTAAAGTAGGTTTAATCCATTTGTTTCTCCATGTACTTATTGTATTTATGAAATTTTGAAGTGCAAGTTGTTTACAACTTTATTTTGTCTATACTTTTATTTAAAATACAAGCCCATTTTACTAAGTCATGTGTAGATGTCAACTTCATCATCGAATTTATATTATAACATCTTCATTTATATGTTGTATTCTAACTTTGAACCTTTTTCTTTTCTTCCTTTTATAGATTCATATTAATCCTTTAATTTATGATGTGAATGGTATTCAACATGAAAAAAGTTCATTAAAGAGGTGTGAGGTTTCACTATTGTGAAGTAAATAATCACTACCTTTGAACATGAGAATTCTCTTCAATTGATTCAACATTTATTCATAATTATGTCTTATGTACTTGCTCATCTTGCTCAACAATTCTTCTCAAACCATTTGATGTCATTTTTAATTGTGTCGAGTAATTCATATTAGAACATGTATATCATGATATAGGCATTGTTGATTATTGTTCTTTCCATCAACATTGTTATTGTCTTTTACTCCCTAGTTATTCTTAGTACTTATTATTTTTCCTTCATTTTTATTAGATTGAAACTTGGTGACATAATTGTTAGAAATAAATGGACGTGCTCATTTTTCCATAGATAATAT
>SNQJ01S0109122.1:16152-29522 GCA_010110895.2 Picea sitchensis
ACAATGTATGACATATGTAAACCAATCGGGGAGAAGAAATTTAAATTCCGTGGAATACTTTTATGGACAATTCATGATGCCCTTGGACTAACACATTTTTGTGGTATGTAGAATTATAATATTTCTCTTTAATACTATATAGTATTTTAATGTTATCATGGTTGTTGCACCTCTTTTGTCACCTAAATGAGCAAAACAGAGGTGCTTACAAGCTTAGTTGGGTTAGCTAAGCAAGACAATAGTAAAGGAAAGGGTTAGAAGAATAAACATAAAATACTAAGCTAAGAATTAAACTAGGAAAGAAAAAAAGACAATTAAACTATTGTGAAAAAGGACATAAGAACTAGAAACAAACAAGACTCATGTCACCAATGGAAATGATTGTATTAGTGAAAAGAAAACACCAAAGAGAAAGGGGACTTTGGGTCCCTTCTTCCTCCAAGGGAGGGCTCTTGGACCCCCAAGATTGAGCTCTTCTTACAACTTGAAAAATTGAAAGAAATGATGAAAGAATCCCAAGCTAACCCACTCAAAAGGTGATGTGGATTACCCAAATGAAATGGTGCTAGTATGCTCTTTGATGAGAAAAGAGGTTTCCCCAAGAGAATAGTAGCAGCATAACCTTGCAAATGAATTCCTTGAAAATGTAGTGCACCCATGGCCTTGTTTTATAGCACCACTTTGAGGTATTGTGCAACCATCTTTTAGTGTGAAAAGGGGTTGTTTAGGGCACATTTTGGTCTTTGACTAGCCACCCAGCCGGATCCAACCAAGATTTGGATGTCAAATCGAGTTGGAAGCTAAACCAGAAGTAGGTGGGAGGTTGACCAACATCATAAATGTGTCGTTCTCAAGTGTGTGTGGATTTTAGCGTCCACAACCATGCATCATGCACATGTGCTATTTTCCTACATTTCTTGATGGCGCATGTGCACGTGTGCCCTGTATAGTCGTAGCACATCTTGATTTTATAACTAGTTGTATGGTTTTTGACCTTTTGGAAATGATTTTTTGGTAATTTTGGTCCATGGGTGAACTCATAGTTGTTTGAAGATGTTGGATTTTTGTAACCATTTGCGGACGAAATTTCAGTGATAACAGATGCCCCCTAATGGATGAGGTTAGGAGCATACGGATAGCCAAAATTCATCAATGTTTCTTCTACTAAGAGTATCGTTGTAAGAAAGAGCGATAGTGAGAATATCAAGAGTGACCTGTTGGAGGGAGAAGGGAACCTGTAGGACCCAATGAGGCAGGCATGCCCCATGCTTGTGTAATGTAACTCACAAAAGGGTGTTGTACAGCAACTGAAACTGTGTGTTGATGTAGACAACTGTAGCACCCTCAGGGGGGGTTTTGATAAAGGCAGAGGACAATTCTGATGAGGAACAATACTCTAAATAGTAAGCAATGACACATGTAAGAAGTATCATGGATTCTGTGGGCATTGATAGCCAAACAAAGTTCATAGGTCTTCGGAAAATATAAAAAACAACTGCAATAGTCGCAAAGTAAGACCCACCATAGCATGAGAAAGTGTTGAAGTCAAATGTTATGGGGGTCAACGACAACAGAGAAAAATGATGGTTCTCCCTATATCGTCTGAGACTCCTCATTGTAAAGGTAATGAGAGTCAAGATATTGTCGCCCTTCTGGAAACTGTGCTAATGTCGACAAAAAGGGAGACATGACTCCAAGAAGCAAAGGGCTTCGTGAAATCCACTAGGTGAGGTCAGGAACCGAGGAGGTACATGGAAGAAGTCAAGATGAGTGGAGACTCAAGACTGCCCTTGGTTGGGAATATATGCGAAGTATAAGTGGCCGCAACCATTCAACTAGGTTGGGTGTTAGGGGGACAATGAGATGTGGGATCAGTTGTGCCAGAGGTGGGACAAAGTGAACAAACTCAGAGAGTAGAGGTAGGTGGCATGTGTAATACTCATAGTTTATGGATGATGTCAACAAGAGTAGGTGATAAGGAATGCCCCAACCATGGGCAACATGGGTTGTGTTTGCCAAAAAGGAAGAAGGTCACCAAAGGTGACGACAAAAAGATATGTAAGATGCTGGAAACAAAGGCTTAGTTACAAAAAGAATTAAAAAATCAGTGGGGATAATAATGCAGATACAGAAATAGGTGCCCCAATGTAAGATGGCTTGGCCTGAGGATGGCGCAAGCTGGTTAAAAAACAAGTGGAGGGTTGGGGCCCCATAGGCAGGTTTCTGTAGTGGGGAAATGTATGGAGGGAAATCTAAATATGGGAAAACCGTCAATGGATAAAATGGATGGTAAATGATGATGTGCGAGTGTAGTCAAAAATAAAACCACGAGGAAGTGACCTGGGAGTCCGTTGGGTAGGCTAGCAAAATGAGGAGAAGGAGTATGTGGTTGATTCATGACATGATGTAAGACCATCGGGACTCCCATCCCTAAAGGTTGAAACAACATGAGTGTCAAAGTGCCAAGGGGAGATATGAATGGGACAACTCATGCGGGGGAGAGTGCTACCGGGTGACAGTACCCAAAATGCAGTGGAGGTGATAGTACTGCAGAGCGAGAGATAGGGACCCTAAAGGCAAATTTCAAAGGGTGTGACTGGAGATGCAATTGAGATTCAAAGGGAATGATTGCATGACAGTGTCGATTATATACCTGAAGGGGTCGCGCTAGTGTGTGATGAACAAGTACATGCACACATGACAACCAAATACCTGACGTGAACAATATCTGAAGATAATCGAACATATAATCATGCATGCGTACCTGAATGGGGTATAGAAAAATGGCTCCCTGGGGGCTAAGGATTAAAAATGCCCTGGGGACTGTCTTGATGTAGATGAAGGGGTGTTGATGTCGTGGCTGAATATGGATCGAAAAATGGATGCTCGAAGCTCCCAGAATTGAGTCTGGAAGTTTGGAAAAAAGGGCCTATATATAGTTGTGGGGCCCACATTGCCACCTCATTTGTACTTGCTGCTATAGTGGTTAGAGAGGAAATTGCAGAGAAGATTCGAAGATTCCAGGAGTGCGAGGAAGTCGAGTTGGGAGGTGCGAGAGTTAGGTTAGTGGTCTCATCCTCCTGTACAGTAGTTATGTGTCAATTTTTGGGTAGGACCGTACGAATGGTCGTACGGTGGATTTTCAGGGTTGTGCCCCCCCAAGTGCGAGGAAATCGATGGCAACCCGCACACAAATGTGCAACTATAATGGGCACATCCACATAGGGGGGGCATGTTATTTTGGAAAACATGCGCGCAAGGGGTGCCGCCTGTCCGAGACACATCCGCGCATATGTGTGCGCCTGTGTTGCTGACAGTTGGGCATTAGTGCACAACTGTGTATTGAACAAGCGCTCACCGAATGCGCGCCTATGGACTTAACATATTCACATACATGTGCAACTATGGGGTAAATAGGTGCACATGGGTGCATGCCTATGGGGAAAACATCTGCGCCTTTGAGGCAAAGCTTAGGGTGAGAAAACTTATCTCCCTTTCTTTCTTTCTTTTTTGGGGGGGGGGAGATTTTGGTGTTTTTGTGATGGTTGATTGAGTACTGTATATGTGGATGCAGGTGATCCTTTGGGAAGATGTTGATCCATTGGAGAGAGAGGGACTGGGCCTGACTGAGGGAGGCCATGAGGGATAAGGAGTCGACGGTTCGTGGTTCTTTGGTGGCCTGTGGGCAACTGAAGTTTTTTGAGTGCCCATTATTGAGGGCACAGGAGTATCTGCTGCAATTCCTGATCTTGATGTGGAGTCCGGAGTTGCATTGTTTTATTGTGCGTGGGGAGCACTTGGCATTCTCTACTGAGGAGGATGTCTATTTTCTGACTGGGCTCCCTTTTTGGGGAACCCTATTGCCAGTCAAGCCGATGGTAGTTGGAGAGGGGCAGTTGGCTACCCTTTCCCGGACATATTGTTCAGGAGAAGATTTTATGTCTGGGTCAGTGGTGAAGATTGGGGCGATGGATTCCCTGGTACATAGTTGCATGACAACGATGGTTGTGAGAGTGTATGGGTCACTCGCGACTCAGCGTATCAGTGGTGGCCAGCTGAGGATCATGCAGCGGGCACTAGGGGTGAGCATTTTGCCTGGGGCTTGATGTTGCACGCCAAGATGGTGGGACAACTCACCAGGTGTCGAGTGGCCGACTCAGGGGATTTTTCCTTTGGATCTATATTCGTGGCTTGGTTTTTAGAGGGGGTGTCGATGTTGTTCCTGAGAGTTTTTTTAGACCTGTCGGGAGCGAGAGAGCCGCGACTGCGGTAGTGGTCGACGATTTTGGTTCGTCATGGGGGTGGGGAGGGTGGCCACTACTTCATGGCCGAGGCTACACAGGTTTGGTGTCAGATCCCATAAATCATATTGTAGTTTCCATACAGTGGGATTGATTTCTGTGATGACCCTGAGATGATATTACCTCCGGGAGAGGTATTCGATCGTCAAGGTATGATGTGTTGGTTGTTAGTTTTGTTGATTTGTTTTTTAGATAGTATATCATATGGTTGATATTTGTATGGATGTTGATGCTATCATGTGTTTGTTTGTGTATATGTGGGACCGCGTGGATGAGAGGTCGAGCTGATCAGAGCGCCAAACCGCAAGGGGCCTGTGAGACCACCACGGGGAGAGTTGCGAGCAGGGGAGAGGATGTTGGGGTGAGGCCCAGTGATGATGATAGAGCATCCCAGAGACACTGTTATGATGACCACAGGGCAGGGCCGTCACATTCTCCTCCGGCTGAGGCCGAGGGAGAGTTTGATTATTTTCGCCGTCGACTAGAGGCAGTTCTACAAGGAGTGCCCGAAAGGATGTGGGTGCGGATCCAGGATGAGGGGATCCTGGAGATGTGTATTGTGCTGTCGGTGGAGTCATGGACCTTAATCCACAGAGCAACTATAGCGAGAGCTGCGATGAATGGACGGTTGCCTCCAGGACCTGAGGGACCTGGAGCTGGTGGGGTACCTCCGCCAGAGGGAGGACCCGGTGTCGGAGCACTAGAGGCATCCTGAGGGCTGCTAGATATGTATTTGTGTAGTATTTGATATAGGCTGGTGCGCCCATTTTGTATAGTTGTGACATCCAGTTTTGTATTTGTTAGGGATGAGGTGATTCACTTGCCTACGGGCGATGTACTATTTTTGTAAACACTTTATGACATGTGGACCAATATATATATATGTATATATATATATGGATGGATACACATTTTTGGATCTTTGTGTACATGTGTGATGTGTTTTTTGTTGATGATTTTTTGGATGTAGTGGATGATGTCTAATCTATATGATGTGACAGACTTCTGATGGTTTATGTGGATGTGAAAATGTCTTGATGTGATATATGCCAATCTAGTATAATGTTAGCCATGGTATCTTCTATTTGATTGAATTGTCTTGGGATATAAGTAAATGTAATGGAATCAAAATGTCGAGATAAAAGTCTAACCTGCAGGTATTTGCGAAAGAGGCAAGGATCATGGACATGGTATACATTGTTGAGCTGGAGGACGACAAGTTGGGAATCTAATAAGATGTTAAGGTGAAGAATATGGTGATGATTGGCCTCAATGAGGAGACTAATGACAACAGTGTACTCTGCTTGATTTTTGGTGGATGAGCCTAAACATATGTCACTGGAGTGGATCGGGTCATGTGAAGGAGAATAGAGGGTGCATGCAGCCGAAGCGAGATTCTGTGTCTAGCGGCTAGCTCTGTCGACGTAACCAATGTGGTAGGTCGATGGAGGTGGCATCTGTTAATAACATGAGTGATATATTAGACGAGAGGTATGGATAAAAGAATACTAAAAACTCTAGAAAAGACGTACAAAAAAGAAAAATCCTAGTGTAGTATAGCTATGCTCAAGCGTAAAATTTCTTTAAGTAAAATTCGTTGACGGGTTCCTTGAGAGGATGGCCTTCGGGGGAGGCCAAGATGTATGTGCATTTAGTGAAGCAATGTTGGATGATGTACGGTCCATGCAACAGGGACTTGAATTTGCCATGGCCAAGGGTATCATGAGTGATATCGTAAGCGAGGACGAGGTCTCCTTCGTTAAATGAGCGAAGGTTGACATGGCGATCAAAGGTGGCCTTTGGTTGTTTTTTGGTTTCTTCATTGTTCTATAATGAAGATCGACGATCTTCATCTAGGGATTCTAAGTTCAGCAAACGCTACTCTATTGGGGCAGTGTCAGGTAATATATCAATAGTGGTGCGTAAGGTGGGAATTTCGCACTCGATGGAAAGAGTGGCCTCAACCCCATGGACTAGATGAAAACATGTGAAACTAGTGGTAGTTTTGACTGTTGTGCGATAAGCCCAGAGCGTGGAAAATAACATATGATGCGAATTGGTTTTATGTTTGTTAACCATGCATTGCAACATGGTTTTTAAGACCTTGTTAACTTCTTCTACCTGTCCGTTGGACTAAGGGTAGTATGGTGAGGCAAAATCATGGGATAAGCCTAATCGAGATGAGAGTTCCATGAAAATATCATTCTCGAAATGTTTCCCGTGATCAGAGACTAGTTGGAGTGGTACTCTGAAACGGGATATGACGTGGTTAGAGAAAAAACACGTTGCTATGTTAGTAGTGTTGTTGAAGGTAGGCATGGCTTCAACCCACTTGGTAAAGTAATCAACTACAATGACTATGCTTTTGTGTCTGTTGTTGGATGTAGGGTTTCAAGTCATGAAGTCGATGCCCCATTTACAAAAGGGACCAGCAGTGATGACTGGGTGTAGAAGAGTAGGTGGTGCACATGCTTTTTTGGCGTAAAGCTGACATTTATCACATCATTTCACGACATGGATGCAGTCGTGAAATAATGTAGGCCAAAAGTAACTTGCACAGATGATTTTCTGAGCGATGGACAGTCCTGAGAGATGGCCTCTGCAAGCGTCGTTGTGGCATTCATTCAATACTCTGTCGGCCTCATCAATGGTTAAGCATTGACGGAGTATAGTGTCGATTCCTTGCCGATATAAGATGTCCCCAATGAGGAGATAGCGAGGTGCCTGGTGATGAATATGACGATGATCATCTCTGGAGAGGTGGTTTCCGAATTTTTGTGTCCGGAGATAGACAAGAAGATCGCCATACCAAGGGTCATCTAAGGGGATAAAAAAAAGATGTTCATCAGAGAGGTTGGTATTGACTAGTGGATTGGTAGTGTCAGAGGGAAAATTCGTGATAAGTTCAGTGAGGATGAGAGCTTTATTTCTCTTGGGTGTTGAAAATTTGAGATCGTATTCCTGAAGGATGACGATCCATCAAGAAAATTTATTGTTAATTTTTCAACGACTGAGCAAGTATTGCATGGGGTTGGAATCTGCGATGACTTTGGTAGTTCGAAGCAGAATGTAATGGCGCAATTTCTGGACTACGAGGACAACTGCGAGGGATAACTTTTCTTCGTGATTGTACTTCAAGGGTGTTCCTGAAAGGTTTTTACTAATGTAGTAAATCACATGCTCACGGGTGTCATCCCCTATTTGGACAATCACTCCTGCTACTGAAACGGTTCAGGTTGATATGTAGAGGAGATAATCGTGGTTATAGCCAGGTGGACTAATAAACGAGGTATTGGAGAGAGCTTCTTTGAGATCGTCAAAAGCAGTTTGGGCATGTTTATCCCATTGAAATGGGATGTCGTGATGAAGTAACCGAAGGAAGCCATGTGCGCAGGTGGCGTAATCTGGGACAAAGAATCGTAAAAAGTTGGCTTTGCCTTGAAGGCTCTGTAATTGGCATAAATTCTGTGGGGGTGGAATTTATGTGATGGCTTGGAATTTGAGGGGTCCACAGTCATGCCACATTGGGAAACTATGAACCCAAGAAGGCACCCAGCAGTGACGCAGAATACACACTTGAGGGGGATCAAGCGGATATTGTACTGACAACACCTGTGGAAGATGATTCGTAGATCGTCGAGATGCTGAGTGTGTTTCTTAGATCGAGCAGTGAGGTCGTCTAAGTATGTGAGGATGATATGAGCCAGATCGTGAAAAAAATATGTCATGGCTCATTGGAAAGTGGCGTCGGCATTATTGAGGTCGAATGGCATGACATGATACGCAAAGGTGCCCCAAGGGGTCATGGATGCAGTTTTTAACTGATTAGTGGGGTGAATTTGGATTTGGTTGTAACCAGAGAAACCGTCCATAAAGGACAAATCCTCGTGACCTGCACAATCATCGATTATTCGGTCAATGAAGGGTGTTGGAAAGTTGTCTTTGGGACAGGCGTGATTGATGTCGCAGGAGTCCGTACAGACACGGATAGTGCCCTATTTTTTGTTAACAGGGATAGGGTTGGAGACCCATGACGTATAGGCTATGGGGTAAATGAACCCTGTAGCGCGTAGTTTTTCAATCTCGGCTTTGATGGCCACTGCTTTGGATGGGTGTAGTGGTCACTATTTTTGGCGGACGGGTGTGATATCAGGCCAGGTGTCTATGCGATGTTTGACAATAGAGGGATCGAGGCCAGGCATATCTATGTATGACCAGGTGAAAATTTCCCGGTATTCCTAGAAGAGGGCTTTGTAGGCGGTGAGTTCTTCGAAAGAACATGTAGCGCCAATGGTGATTTCCTCGATAATTCCATATTTGATGGAAATATCTATTTTGATGGATGGGGATATATTGGCCATATTTCCTTCCTCGAAAGCGTCGGGAGCAGGGATAGGGTTATTGAACCAGTGTATATGCCCTGATGGGAGAAAATATTTGGTTTCGACTGCTTATATGGGGTTTTGGTTAGGAGGCATGAAGGCTTCCTGTGAAAGAAAGAGCGCTCTGTGGTGGAGCACATCCCATGGGTAATCGGGGGTAGTTAAGTCCTCGAGGATATCTTCATCACAATGAAACTGGCGTGAATATAGGGGATCAAGAGGAGTGACCTCGGTGACTGTCACTGTGGTGTTGTCTCCTTCTGATAAAGACGTAGGGGGATTGATGGAGGGGGATTGCGATGGTTCGCTCGACATAAACCAAATATCCAGATATTGTGGGTTAAAAATGGTAGTTAGGCATAGAATGTTCGTGGGGAAATGAATTGGAGAATTGGGGGGATTTAGGAGTAACTCCTCATATAAATCATCTAGGAACCATGGGGGAGAAGGGAGTGCCTCAGGTTCTGGCGGGAAGATATGAACCATATCAATTGATGGCGTAAGGGTATTTATTGGGTCTGTCAGGGGGGTATAATTTTGAATAGGGGCCAGTTGACGACGCTTGTATTCAATGATCATAGGAAATTGATATGTGAAATGATCAAGTGATTCGCATAGAGAGCAAGGACATCTCATGTTTTCGTTGACTGAGGTTGTGACATAATGGATGTCGGTGACAGGAGTTGGGGTGGGTGTTTGCTTAAAGCTCTAGCATACAAATGTTAGTGTCTATCGGAATTGAGGTAATGCTAGACAATGGTGTGTGTAATGGCCATATTCTGAACAAATGGCGCATGCAAATTTGGTTCACAGTCCTTTGTTACTTGTGTTCTGTGAGATAGCGAAAATACTGGAGGAAGCGATGAGCGGTGCTAGTGCTCGAGGGATTTGGATGAGATTACGTAATTTGGGGAGAGATGGGCATTTGTTAGTGGGGTTTCTGTCTTTCTCGCATAGTGCACAAGGAGGTTGGACGCGTGGGGGAAGTGGAGTTGTGGGCTCCTTCTTCTTTCACCTGCCCCCATATGTAGTAGGGGGGTTAGTGAGTGGGGGTGTAGGGGGTATGGTGGGGGTGAGTATGGGAATCTGCATCGGGATTCATTCTATTTGGGGAGGGAGGGATGGTTGAGGAACCATCTCAGGGGACGTAAATACCAAACTGGGATTGCCAGCACCATATAAGGAAGGGTAAGAGTTGCAGCGACCTGAAAAGCTTATACACCTGGTGGGGGGTAAAAGAAAGGGATTTGGGTAATGGCTTGGGGGACTATTTCCCAAACTGATATCTGGCCTCGGGGAAGATCAAGAATGGGTCAAGCTGAATTAGTTCCAAGGGATTCCTGAGGGAGAAGTTTTGCGACTAGTGGGATGTCAGGGATGAAAGAGGCCTCGGTGGGAGGGAGGTTAGTTTCAATTGTTGTTCCGTTGGAGGATATGACACATACTTTTGTTGAGGGATGGAGGAGTGGTGGTGCTCTCTGGCATGTCCCTAGCAAGGATGGGTCTTTGAAGATTCTGGGGCCCATCTCAATGAGTGAATAGGCATCAGGATTAGTGTGGATAAAAGGGAGGATGTTATCGATGTTGGATGAAGGGTTAGGTTCGTAATGTGATACTTGATCTATGGTAATGATATTTCCATGATGTGGAAACATCATGGTTCAGAACACAGAAGAGGTGACGGCCTTCATAGCATACATGTAGCTATGACCAAACAAGATATTGTAGTCGAGAGGGGCATCAATAACCTCAATGTCAATCCGAACGGTTTTTCCCCCGAGCTCGACGGGGACATTTTGGAAGAGTCCTTCGGGGGATGAGGGTCTGACATCGTAGGCTCTTAAGGTAATGGCAGATGGTATGAGTTCGGGGGAACTAAGTTTCTTCCATATGGATTTGAACATGATACAGGTGGATGCACCTTCATCAATGATGCATCGATGAACTGTAATGTTCCGAATTTTTACAAGGATTTGAAAAGCAATAAGAGTGGGGAGGTGAGGTTCTCCGCTGTCAAGGTCAAATGTGATGAGTCGGGTATCAGCAGGGTCGACTTCTCCCAAGGTGGAAAGTAAGGACTTCCACTGGGTGGGACAAGTTTGAAGGACTTCTAAGACTGACATGGCAGTCAGAGATTGTGCCAAGTCATCGACCAAACTGTAATTATGAGCTACCCTAGATTGAGGATTGTGGACATTCCTATGCAATGGGATGTGAGGAATACGAAGGGGGGTTTCAGTATTAGGGAGAGGAATTATGAGAGGGGGTCTATTTGTGACTGGAATTTCTTTCGAGGTGGTGGGAGAATATTCAAGGGGTGTACTATATTGACGACTGCGCGTTTGTAGGAGGACTTCTCCCTCACTGGTAAGGAGGATAGTGCGATCGACAGAGGTGCCCGTATTTGGATACTGTCCCAACTATGGTGGTGGAGGCTTGATGTCAGGTTGGGTATTTATGACCACTTGGCATGGGATGGGGTTTTGTAGTACAGGTAGGGGGGGTTGTTGCACATATGGTTGTGGGGCATGCTGAGGTGCAGGCGGTGTTGAGGGACATGGTCCATTCACAGAATCTTTCATCTGCTTAAAGTCAGCAATTTGGGGGAAATGGTGAGTATAGTGACCAAACTCACCACAAAGGGCACAAGGGAAGGTGGTCCTAACATTTTTTTTGTTCCTTCCTTGACGTTTGTTGTTGTTTCCCCTTGGGGGTTTTGATTCCCCTGGTTTTAGTTGCCCTGGGCAGACTGGTTCTACTAGGGTTGGTTCTGGTTTCCTACTGAATGGGGGAGGGTTGAACAAAATTAACCCCAGTGTGTGGTGGTCCTTGTGGTGGAGCCATAGGTTGTGGGGGGCCATAAAATGGAAAGTATGGATTATGTTGAGGTGATTCTCCAAAAGGTACATAGCAGGGTGTGGTGCTTTCACTAGTGCTTAAGGTATAGGTCGAGGTAGAGCGAGTACCGACACTTGGTTAGATAGATGGGTGGTCTAGTGGTGCCGACGGGGGTCCACTTATGGGTGGAGGCAGGGCAACGGGGTATGGTTGTTGATAAGGCGGAGGAGGAAAATAAGGGATTCCTCCATATGCTGGTGGATATTGAGGTGTGCCATACATGGGTGGTTGTTGAGACGGTGGGTTGTGGTGTGTAGTGTTACCAATCAATCCGTTTTTTGAGTGAGACATCCCAGGTTTGTCTTGGCCAAATGGAACAGGTCTTGGGGCATCCAAAAGTACAGTGTATAGGTATTCGGACTGGGCATGGATGAGTTCGAACTGTTGGGTCTTGCAATGGATTCTTCTTCAATCTGGGGGAAGGTGGCGGCCACATCTTTGGAAAGGAGGGAAACAAGTGATTTGAGGAACCAATTGAGACATTGTTGGGGAGTAGCATCAGCTTTTTTAGAGGTTACGTCACCAACGCCATTCGTGGATGTGGTCGGCAATATGTGTAGAGGCGGTTTGTTTGAAATCTGAGAGTAGTTCAAGGCCATTGTCATGACGAATGGGTAATTGAAAGAAGGTCAAAAATTCTTTGGCCAAGGATTCAAAAGTCACATGGGACCCAGATCTTTCTTCGACATACCATTTGGCAGATGGGCCAGTGAGTGTACATTGAAATAAACTCAATCAAATGGAATCATCCATGATTTTGTTCGAAGAACACCATATGTGAAATGTCATGATATGGTTGGCAGGATCATCTCCTTCTTTTCCTTCAAACTTGGGGATGTCTGAAGGGAGTTTGGTAGGCATTGCAGGTCACGTGGGGTTGTGAAATATGGGATCATTGGTGAGTTTAGTCAGATCCGATATGTTGAGGGAAGCTAAATATGCCATATGGGGTGGTGAAATAAGATTAGTTTCGGCCATAGTGTGAGTGTTCTGAGTACCCGACCCTTGGAGGGGAATAAGTGGGTTTGTACTTCCCCCTTGAGAGGAAGTTTCCCCCCCACTTTCATGTAAAGGAGAGTGAGTGGAAGGTGGACCTTGGGAATTGGACCCAAGTAAGTTGGAACCAAGCAAAGTTGATCCCAAGATAGTGGCACTCACAGGAGTGTGAGAAGGTGGAGCTAACGAGTTGGAAACACTAGGAACTCCCCCTAGAATAGGAGGGAGATTTAGAAAGCGTTTGGAATGACGAGGGTTATGTGCGTCCCCTATGATGTCCGACTAGCTAAGTGAATGTGTGCGAATGGTGGTGAGAGCAATAAATAAACAAGAGCCTTTGCTATAATTTTTGAACTTTACACAATATATATCTAAATCAAATGTAATCAGAAGGGAATCATACATAAAGTGTTTTGATAAAGAAGCATATATGTGGATGGGTGGATTTTGTCCACGTGGGGGAACAAAGAAAACAAATGCTCGTGTCCTAAAAGATGTAACGTCCTTCCTCTCAAAATAGCATTGGACCTTCCAATAGCACTCGACAGTGGGGTCTGAAGCCATCGGAAGAGAAACTAGTGAAGGATGAATCAATCAGTTATAATGAGGGGTAGAGGGGGCATATCCAGAAAGAACTGGCAATATTTCCAAATAGCCAAACAAAATTCGATCAAGGTGCAATTGCAGCCCACAATTTCCACTTGGGTAGATGTCCTAAAATTTGGTCACTAGGTACCTTGGTCAAAGTGAGGCATTTAGATTTTCGGCCTAAGAAATGGGTCACGGGCTGGAT
>SNQJ01S0109123.1:7668-18484 GCA_010110895.2 Picea sitchensis
AATTCTTTTGGATTTGAACTTGTGATCTTTTAAGAGGAAACACATGTTCTTAATCATTAAATGTTCTTAATCATTAAACCTACTCAGACCCTACAAAAAACCCAATAATTAAAAAGTACAAAAAGCACTCAGTCACACACTGCAACTATTCACTCTCACTCCCCAATTATGAATAGTTGGGGAGTACTATGAACAAGAGCCTGCCGTACACTGCAACATGCCTTTTTTTTACAGACGCCTATTAATCAAGCTGCGGCAAATTTATGAAATACATAGCTGCAACATATCAAATCTCAAGCTGTAGTAGTTGGGAGAGATTGAATTGGACTGAGGAAGAACTAGGAGCAACAGTCTGTCATTAGAGGCAGTCCGAAACCATTGATAAAAGAGCCTTCATATCTGTAAAGATAGAAAGCAAACACGCGCACACGAAACAAGTGAGATTCAACCGTTCCTTTACACTACTGTTTTGAGATATAATTGACCTCATGCCGATTCTACATATAGAAAGAGAAGGAGAATATATATAGCATACCAAGAAATACGTAGCTCCATTCTCCAGGCATGTGAATCCAAATTCATTCACTAGCACAGACTCGCCAGAGGAATCGAACAGAAATGCATCAACCCCGAAGAAATCCCTTAAATTTATAGGCCCTGAGGGGATTGCCTGTGGGACGTCATTGATGAACACAGTTATTAATGGGTTGGAATTAATGATCGAGCCCTCTTGCACGTGTCCTGTTCCTGCACACCAAGATTAATATACAGTCACGAGAAAACTTATATACAGTCACGACAATGCCTGGGTGTATATGAACGTTCTCAGCTTCATGTCAAAACATGAGAATGATATTGTTCCAGTGGTATCTGTGCATGTACCTTCATTCAACATTCTGTGCCCTCCTGCTGCTGCGGCTCCTAATACTTGCATGTTAATGAGTTCATTATAATTGTTCATTTCTTGGCACACGGTCTGCACATCATAATGATGCCCGGCAGATGAAGAAACCGCCACAGCAGAAGATGAGCAATATTGATCACCAATGTTACTGTACATGGAATTGGGTGCATTATTAGAAAAGTCCGCGATAGTTTCAGACGGAGCAAATGTTGAAGTTTTACTCATTTCTTCGTATACAGCATGCAGATCATAATGATTCCCGGCAAATGAAGAAACCGGCACTGCAGAGGAGGGGCAATATTGATCACCAATGTTACTGTGCATAGAATTGGGTGCATTATTAGAAAGGTCCGCGATAGTTTCAGACGGAGCAAATGTTGAAGTTCTCATCATTTCTTCGTACACGGCATCCAGATCATAATGATTCCCGGCAAATGAAGAAACCGGCACAGCAGAGGAGGAGCAATATTGATCTCCAATGATACTATGCATAGAATTGGATGGATTATTAGAAATTTCCGTGATATATTTAGAATGAACAGATGCTGATGTTGATGTAGATGAAGTTGAAGATAAGGTCCCACTATCGGTCCTAGATTTAGATCTTCGTGTAGGTGGCAGTCGTGGCCTTCTCTTTGATCGGGACCTTCTGTTCTGGAACCAGTAAAACACATTAACGTCTTCAACTGGTCCGAACACCTCTAGCTGAGCTCTGATTCTTTTTATCTCTTCTCCTTCAACACTCACCATGCCAGATTGAAAAATACCTTCCAAGATCCGGAGTTGCTCTTGTTTTGGATGCCATCTTGGCCACGGTTTGGGCTGGCTCCTCTCCCTCTCCAAGGCATAATTATGTGATGATTCACCTGTTGCATGTAAATGAGCTCCATTTAGTCATTGCAAATTTTGTTTTAAATTTTTTAAGGGAAAATATTTAATACCTTAGACTAAAAGGCTCATGAAGTACAAGGCTTCCAATTTGAAAAAAAGCATGATATTGCACTGCCCATACATGAGTGACTGAAGTAGCATTCTATCTGACCGGCAATTGAACAAGCTGAATTAAGTTTGGACTTGCAGGGGAGGGGATGTTGCTTACCTAGTCCAGAACGTGGCACCCTCATGACTGAAGAATAAGATGTTTCCGGCAATTTATTGCCTGAGGATGTTGACGACTTCGGTTTTATGAACATACTGGGCCAATGCTTCTTCGAATTCGAATTCATGTTGTAAGAATGGAGGGAGGTTCTCTCCGGGAAATCTTTTCCGGTACTAGGCCTTCAACCGCTCCTGCAATGGCTTGTTCAAGCGCTAATGAGACTTATCACTCTCACTACTCTCAGTTTATAATGCCATAATCACGTAGACCTCAAACGGAATAATATATCGGAATGCGATGATGATAGCTGGATGACGGCAGGCAAAGGGTGCGTGGGATGTTTTACGTATGGGAGTTAGTTACAAGGCGTTTACAATAAGGTGGCAGCCTGGCACGTTGCCTTGGAGTTGCTAGAATCCTAATTACTTTATTATAAAATTCATGTCATATAATATGGTAGACACCGGAGGAGGCCTGTAAAACCCGGGAGATCATATCCGGGCCTGTAGTTTTAGCTTAAAATTCGGATTGCCTCGACTCTCATAAGTTGGCTTCATAGAAATTTGCACGAGGCCTCGAGGAGGGAAAAAATTACAGCCTGTAAATTATTTGAAAATTAAAAAAAATCATAATTTTCAAATTAAAGTCATAATTTACAAATTTTCTCGAATCATTATTTAAATTATTTTTAAGTCTGATATTTATTTATGTATAAAACATGTATAATCAAACATGTATAAGTCTGATATTTATTTATGAATAAAACATGTATAATCAAAATAAATAATAACAATTTGAAAAGTTGCCCTGTAAATTGTGGTAAGTTCTCTGCCATCCACAGTGGTAGGTAGAATTGCTGTCTCTAATCCTCTCTGTCATCCACACTAGTACGTAGAATTGTTGTCTCTAATCCTCTTAGAAGTCGAAAAATATTCTATCATTTGGTCACATATTGTCATTTATGTACGAGTTGGCGCATATTATCATTTACATACATGGCCATAAATGACGATAATATTTGTGTGAGTTATTTTCTCTTTTTTTTACCTCTTCGATTCTCATGTGCTATAAAAATTAGATGAGTTTGATAAATTAAAAATATTTATACAAAATTTAAAGAAAATAAATCCAAAAACATAATAATGTTATTTTTTCTTTGATGCATCTCTTCAATTGTCAGGTGCTATAAAAATTAGATGAGTGTGTTTAGTTTGATACATTTATACAAAATTCAAAGAAAAGTAAATATTTTCGATATTGATTTAATATAGTAAAAAATAACCACTTAGTTATTTAATAAAGACATCTCTACTAATTGTAAAAAGTCTCATGCATTTATTTAATATTAAATTAACTTAATCTAAAGAAGTGTGTTCTCATGATGCAAACTTGATTCATATAAACTTTTCCATGTTTAGATAGCAAATTCATATAAATTCTTCTTTGTTTAGATAGAAGTTATTCCCACTTGCTCAATCACATGAGAGAAATGAGTTTCAAAATCTATATCAGAGAACCATTTTTCTTAGATAGGTTCTTGCCCTTGGTGTTCAACAAGATAAGAAAAACGTTTTTGTTGTTTGATGGAATAGTTTATATGCAAGATAGAAGATTTGAACTTCTTTTTCCAAAAGTGTAGGTTTGTATAGCTTGAGATGATTGACATTAACCACATTGTGAATTCCCAATTGAGATGGGAGATCCAAGCGATAAGCATTGTCCCCAATTTGTTGAATGATAATATATAAAGCATATCTAATGGGCTTGAGCATATGATGCCATTGTCCCTTGAAGCCTTATTTGTACAAATGTAATATACATGGTCACCCACCTAAAATTGTTTTGGTACCCTTTGATGACTATGGAGAGTCTTGTAATGAAATGGAGAGTCTTCTAAGGCTACAACAATCTAAGAGTGAATTTGTGCCAACTTTTGAACAAAAGTGAAATTTGTGCTAACGAGGAGTGGTGTGTGTTAGTAAAGTGAAATGGATCTCATAAGGGCCTAGTGGTTGGTCATGATAGTCTTCCTTAAAAGAAGAAAAAAATTGTAGAAACAATAACTACTCTATTGTAATTCTTCTTAAGAACATGGAAATAAGTGTCCCACTATTTATTCTTGGTGTAATAGATGCAAAGAACATGGAGTATGCTAGCGTTAACCACATCCATTTTTCCATCGGTTTGGGTGTGGAATGCTATAGAGAAACGAAGTTGATAGTGTAATGAGTGCAATAACGTCTTCCTTAATGTGTCGAGGGAACATCAGTATTTATTAGAAATAATGTTGACAATTAGACCATTGTGTGACTAGACATGAGATAAAAAAAAAAAAAAGCTCTTTATTGGGATACAATAGTTTTTGTGCAGTGAATAAAGAGATTCATCTTGGAGAAATGACAAAATACTACCAGGATGTAGTCATGTTTCTTAAGTGTCATGGAAAAGACACTCAGAAAGTCCATAGAGATGGATTCCCAAGGCTGGGAAAGCACTGACAAAGGTTGATAAGGGCCTTGTTTTTGGTTGGTCGGTTTGTTGGTGCTACATAAAGAGAATTGGAAAATAAAAGCCTCCACTTGTCATTGCATAGAAGGATAGAAGAAATGGTGATGAAGGTGTTGGCAAGTTTTTAACGTACCAAAATGAATTTCAAAGGAGGAGGCTTGGGATTATTTAATAAGAAGTAAGCGGTGTGGAGTCTGAGGAACACAAATCTAATTAGGTGATATATCCAACCATCATGAAATGAATAATCTGAATACAGTGTTTGGTTTATGGGATGCATGCCATATTAGGCCAAACAATGGATCCAACACATACACTAATTTATAGCCTTCATATGCAACACAACAAACATTCAAAATATTTAATCCCTAACTAGGAGGTTGACTCAGCATATCAACACTTGATTGGAACTACTATTTTTATATTTGATTGTCATATGGAATTGTTGTATGTAGTACACCCATTTGAGATATCATTTCTCTTGAACCTTCGTTTTAGAATTGATGAAAATCAAAGGGTGATAATCATTGTGAAGAATAGTTTCCATACCTAGGATGTAATGATGCCATTACTTTAAAGCATGCACACGAGAGTAAAATTTTTTGTCATATGTTCTATAATTGAGATTAAAATTGGATAGTGTTTCAAGGTGATAGGAAATCATGTGGCCTCCTTTTCTTAGTACAATGCCTATGGAAAAGTGAGAAGAGTCAATTTATATCTTAAATGGTTGTTGGAGACTAGGAARGTGTAGAATAGGATCAAAAMACAAAGAATCCTTTAACTTTTGAAATATCTACKACAGATTTGGACCAAATGAAGGTTGTCTAATAACAAAGTTGATGTAGAGAGTGTGCTATGTAAGAGAAGTGTGAAATGAGTCAGTGGWAAAAATTTAGGTTGCCCAAAAGAACACTTCAAAGTTGTTGACATAGTACGTACTGGCCAATTAGCATSAKCTTGGACATTATTAGAGTCTGCATTAAGGCCCCCTTGATCAATGAAAAATCCCAAATATTGAATGGAATTTTTCCCAAAAAAGTACTTTTCCATTTTAAAATCAATTTGTGAGAATGCAACATTTCCARCAATAAGTGCAGTTGTTGTTCGTGATCTTCTCATGCCTAGCTAAAGGTTAGAATATCATCCAAATAAATCGCCACAAAATGAGTAGCCCAGGATGAAAAATACAATTAATCATCGTCATAAAAGTAGCAAGTGAATCCCAAAAGGCATAATGAGCCATGCATAGAATCCAAGCTCTATTTTGAATGTTATTTTCGAAGTGTTATTGGGATTGATGTGTAGTTGGTGATAATGCAAATTCAAGTATAGCTTCGTAAATAACTTGGCACCCTTGCAATGGTCTAAGAGGTCATGAATTCATGGAAAATGATTACAATTGTTGAGAGCATGGAAATTAATGACTAAATGCCATTTACTAGTGTCCTTTTTGGGAATAATGGACGTTGGGAAGCCACAAGGGGGGACAAAGGTTCAATACGGTTGAATTCTAGAAGGGTTTTAATTTGATGTTTGATTTCAACAACTAGATAGGGAGGAAGTTTGTAAGTAGGGGAATTTAGAAGAGAATCCCCGAGCTCTAGGTCAATGGAATGGTGGATTGGGTGAATAGGAGAAAGGCCCTTGCGAGGGAGAAATACATCCAAAAATACATCTAAAAAAGGATGCATATTGAATGGGGGAAAGTGGGAATGATTATTTGGTTTGATGGGGTGTACTAAAGAAAGGTACATATATTTGTTGAGATTGACCTAACGGATAGTAATGTATATGTTAGCACTAAGTAAGTTGTTGGGCTGAAGAAACAGTCTACAAAGGTAACCTACAAACCAACTTTAAGACTGGAATCTATCCCTTCCAATCTAGAGAGGGCTCTCTCTGAGACTTGATCTCTGAGAGATAGATTGTTTTTGAACTGATGGCTAGGTTTAGATGATTGAGGTAGCTTTTTCAAGGTTTTCTAGAAAGGAGGTATAATATCTCTTGGGATATGGAGTCAACCTCTGAAAACAGATGAAAATAATGAATGGTAAGTAGAACTTTCCAGAGGAACAAAGGCTAAATGAGGTGATGAACTTTCAGTTTTGAGTTTGATTATGTAGGGTGGAAGAGGAATAGAAACACTTAACATAATCAAAGCACCATGAAAGATGAATTCTGACCTAGTTAAGAAGATAAACATAGTTTAAATCACTGAAGTCTAGAGCACCATTAGATGAATTCCAGACCTTTTAATTATCCAATTTAAACAGAAGAAAATGAAGATGAAAGTAAGGACACAAGAAGTACATACAAGGATAAGAATACAAACTTCAAATCAACACCATTAGAATCTTTTGATAAAAATGTGAGGACTTATGCATTTGTATTTCTTTCATATTCAGAGAAAATTACAATGAGGATCAAAATATCTATACTTCTTCCAACTCGCCTTACTTACATCAAAATTATCAAATATATAGAAGCCTATTGCTTCACTAGGCTATTAGGAGTCGAACTACTGTTTCCTACAATGGTGGATCTGGTTACATTTGAAAGAGAACAACTCCTAAACAACTTTACTAAAAATAGTAAATTCGTTTTGACCATCTTTAATGCAAAACAAAAAAATATATTATACAGTCATAGATCTGAGCAAATTTCGAATATGTTGTTGTTGATGAGTCATCAGGTGCATCTAGAAACCATCTCAAGTCATCCTATGCATTGCTGGATAACTCTTCCACCTTTGCGTAGAAAACTGGAATTTTTGTTGCGCAAGTGCTACCTATAACATCTGCGTAGCAAATTCATTTTCTCGAAATTCATGTAGATTCTGGTGGTAGCAAGTGTCTGGGGACCCATATTAGATTCAAAACTCAAATTCCAATCATCTCCCACTATTCTTGATAATCATGTGTGCCTACAACATTTGTGTAGTGAGGAATTGCTACGCAAGTGTTGTGTATGAGATTTTACCAGTCCAAGCAACTTATGTTCCCAGGAAATGTTTATGTTGTCACCCTTGTGAAACCTTTCTCTAATATCAAAATGCATATATTCCACAACTGTTATGACATGAACAAAACTTGATATGGTCACATACCCAAAAAGACAAAATCTGAAGTTTCTTCAGTCAAATTTATGCTACTTCTGCCAGTAGTTCTAGTCTTCTTATAATTTCATCATTCAATTGCATCTTTTGTTTAAGGTACCTGTTTTCCTTCCTGAGTGTTAAGTTTTGTACCTTCAAATTTCCCACTTGCCTGAACAAGGATGCATTTCTTTTCAATTTTGACTGGGCACTGGAAAGGGCTACATAGGCATTTTCTCTAGTTGTTTTGCATTCTTTAAAGTGATTCATGGCTCTATCATATGATATCCTCTTTTCTTCCTTGAGCTGAATGATTTGATCTTGAGCTTCCCTTAACTTCTTATTAAACCATCATGTGTTCTTTTCTCCTTCTGTGGGAGAAGTAGGAGGTCTTTCACTTGTTGCTAGATTGCCTTGTATCTCTTGACTATTATTCCTGGATGAGGACCTTTCCAAAGGTGTTGTAGGATTAGCTAAAAATGTGGTCTCAGGGATATGCATGAATTCCTTCCCCTTTGACCTTTCTTTCTTGGGCTCTTCCTTGTTTTGTGGTGTTTTTTCCTCAGAGTCCTTCTCAACTAGCTTCCTTTTTAATTCTTTATTCTCTTGGTAAAACTAAGCTATCACATGATGAGCCTCTATGAGATGTTTTTGCATTCCCATAAAATGTGAGTATTTATTTGTTGATTTACCTTGTTCTTCATCCATCTCCTAAGTTACAACCTCAAAAATGTTTATCTGCATTGTGGGTGTGGGAAGCCTTCTAGAAGTTGACCTTGTGGTGGGTATATTGGGTGTTTGTGTCTCCTTTGGCTCATCAGTGAACTGTAGCCTCCTAACCTTCTTCAGAACTGGTTGGCTTGGTGATGAACCCTCAACTTCCTTTCATTTTCCCTTTTCTGCAATACTTCTTCCTTTTTCACTTGAGCTGTTAAGGGCCAATCTTTTAGTAGACAAGGGGGTATCTCTTTTGGGATCCAAGAAAATATTGGTTGAATTTAAGAAGGACTACTAGTCCATGTTCAACTTTCTCATCTCCCCAACCACTAACAAATTGACCAAGGATAAATGGAACATAATTCTCTTAAGCTAGTTATCCCTGGCCTGGACTTTGTCTGCCATTTTTCCTAGGCTTATATATAGATCAAAGGGTAAGTTTAGGGGAATTTTCCCTATGAAATGCATGAGGAGTCTTATGTGGTATTGATACACCTTGAAAAACCTACCCTCACAAGTAAAGTATCTTTGGATTACTCTAAAAAACTCATAGGGTTCTAAAAGATACTCCCTGGGGATAATGGAACCAATTTTCTTCTTTCTATACTGAGGCTTGAGGAAATCAATATAAAACATAAGCTCCAGAGGCACACCATTAAACCATTTCTCTCCCTGTATGGGGATCTCTGTGGCAACATATATGGTCTCTTCTGATACTGGAAATGTGACCCCTGCAATGATTGTATAGACACCATTGAAGTTCAGGGCAAACTCATTGATCAACTGCACGTTATACCCCTGGATTCTTTCACAAAATCTCATACACCCAACCTGCTCAAAATACACCTTGTAATCAAGATCTAAGTTTACCAAATCCAGCTATTGGGGTTCATATATCAACACATTTCCTCCTTTGTATTTATTATTTTCTTGTGATGTTATGGCTCTGCGATGTTTGATTTGTAAGGAAAATTTCAAATTGTTCAAAGAAAATATGTTGTGAAACTCAACCAGAAGGATTGTGGAACAAACTAGAAGGGCTAGAGTTTGTCTTGAATAGGTGAAATAAACATTTTATATATGATGGGAAAACTTATTCATGGGATAAGATTGCATAAACATGGTCTCAAAAAGGTTTTTTACATAGAAACTAAGGCGAGCATGGGATGCACAACAAAAATAGAGCAATAGGCTTTGCGTATAAAATGATACCACACAGGGTTTGCGTAGCGAGGGAAATCTGCACAATGTTTTCATATCGAGGAGGATCGTTTGCATAGAAAATATATTTGAATATTGATCGGGAGGCTATGGCTTATGCACAGGTTGTGAATGAAGTGAAAACAAACAAAAGGTGGAAAGTATACATAGATGAGTGGATAAGGATCAAATTTTAAAAATAAAGTACTTTCCCAAAGATGACAAGACCTCTCAAGTCGATTTAAGTAACTTGCGCAAAAAATTTGAGGAGCACGCACCTGTTTGAAACTTGCCAATAGTACAAATGGCATGGAGTGTAATAATTGTCCCTTATCTGACCTCATCAGGTGTGATGATGAACCATGATACCTATTTTGACATGACTTTCATCCCTAACCTATGACTCAACTTTCACACATAATTTCCCTCTTTGTGACATGATTTTAAACATATGGACATAAGGAATTTTACAAATATTTCGTCATGATGGACTCTTATACCCCTTGATGCTTTATTATGAGATAATCACAACACTCTTTGACTCAACCAATGACTTAACTCTGTAAATGTGTTGAACCTGCACATAATATATCTAGCTAAACAATAATACACACATTTGCAGAGAGAATTGGAAAAAGAAGAAGAAGTTGAGAAAGAATGAAAGAATTCTCATTAACCATATGAATAATGAATAATTTACACATGATATACTCTGTATAACTCAATGAGTTCGACTTGAGGTGAGACAAGTCTCCATAGTGGTGGTCTAGAGTGATCTGGACACACACCAACAATTACGGGAGTGAACTGCCACCTATTCTAGTCTCTCAGACAATTACGGGAGTGAACTGCCACCTAATTGAGGTAACTAGTCAACTAGTCTTCAGTTAACTGACTAAACAGAAAGTAGTGAGGATTTAACTCAAGGAATCAAGGCTAATGCGCCACTTTGGTGATGATACCAAGGAAAGGTCGAATTATCATGGTGATGATCCCAATTTTGCATGGTGATGATCCCAATGCAACATCTAAACTCAACTCAACTAGTCAAACTGAAGTGTGAACTGAAAGAGAATATTCTCCAGGTGGAATATTCTCTCCTAAAATATAGCAGACTGGATAATGACTAATTATGACTAATAGACAAATAAAAAACCTTAGGAAAAAGAAATCCTAGGTGTGTGTGAAGTAACTCCAACACCCCCCTTGAACATCACTATGGTGAAAATAAAGATTGGGTCCCGGTAACGAGGCCATGTTAGGTACCCAAGTACAAAAGATACACTGAAAA
>SNQJ01S0109123.1:23822-38891 GCA_010110895.2 Picea sitchensis
TTGTTAAGATCTTGTAAGCTGTTTTTATCATTTTTATTATCTAATTAAAAATTTACCTTTTCATATAATTACCTGAATATGTTTTAATGGTATAAGTTCGATTCTTGTGAAAAAATTATAAATATTACCTTCCACATGTCTGCATTGCTGGAAGTTTGTCGCTTTTTTAAGAGCAAATTGGATTGAGCTTTTGGGAGGAGCTAATTGTATAAGTTTCATTGGTTCCTGAATCAGCGGTACTGTCACATAAGCGTTATTATGTGGCATTGTTATTTATAGCAAGCATAAAACAACTGCCACCTATCTCTCTATATAGGACGTTTAAATTTCAAATTTGGCAAAGTTTAAATTTCAATTTTCGCGGTTTCTTTTGGTGATTTCAAATTTGGCAAAGTTTAAATTTCATTTTTCGCGGTTTCCCTTGGCGGGAAAAGTGAAAAACACCGTCAAAAACACCGCCATCGAAGGCATTTAAAATTAAGTTTTAGGCAGAGACATGATAATTTATAGGGGCTTATTCTGCTGTTTTTCCCCACCTGTTTTAGAAATCTCGGAGATTAGAGAGTGGCTGTTGCATTCTGAGACTCTACAGAACGAAGCCGAGGGATTTATTGATTACATTGATTAAAAGGACCCTCCGCCTGCTGGATTTGTCAGAACGAAGCTCTTTCATACGCATATGCTCTGGATATGAATGATGGTCAACGAATCAGTGGCAGCAGCTGCACAGAGTGCAAGGTTGGTCGTTCATCTGCATATACTGGGAAAGATCCTTCAATTTCTCGGTTCTGAAGGCTTAGTGAATGAACAATCGTCTCGAAAGCTTACTAAGGTTCCTATCTTTTCCTGCCTTTGACAACTTTAATTCAGTTTTGGAATTCTTAAAGAT
Source organism: Picea sitchensis (assembly GCA_010110895.2). Classification (NCBI taxonomy): domain Eukaryota; kingdom Viridiplantae; phylum Streptophyta; class Pinopsida; order Pinales; family Pinaceae; genus Picea; species Picea sitchensis. Next base: position 24,712 of record SNQJ01S0109123.1, read on the forward strand.
CCATTCCCAGGGAGTAGCGTCACTTCTTATAGAGTTCCTAAGAATTTATTGCAGAAATGTTTTCATAGGGCTTCCAAAGCCTGGATGCAACAATTTTGTTTGGAGGACAATTTTTTTCCCGCCAAAACTTAAAAGCTTCCAGGAAATGTTTAATTATTTAGAATACAAATCATAAAGATTTGTAAAACATCACTAAAATGTAACCTAGCTAAATGAAGGACAGTAGCCTAAAATTTTTCCTCTTGAATATGGTTCCTGCCAGTAGAATAGCGAAGATAGGGATAAATGCCTTCGGAAAAACACAGCCAGAACTAGTAATTGAAAGTCCTGTCAAAATACCAAAATTGCCACAAACCCCACACAATGTTTATATACACGATCTACGAAGTGCAATCATGATCAGAATCTGACCTAAACCGGAAAATATTAGCGTTCAAGATCTGTCTTTGGGAAGCCCTAGGGCCTACTCAAAGTCTTCCTTTCACTGTTCAGTCTCCTCTTGTAAGCTTGAGGGCCTACTTAAAGTCTTCCTTTCACCTTCCTTTGATTCTCTTTCAGCCGTCTCTCCGCTTAGGAAACCCTGAGGTTGGCTTGTACTCCAGTCTCCGTCCATAACCTACTGAATTTTAATTTTCATTGACGTTGTAAATATATTTTAAAACAAGAGCCTCGAGCGAGAACCAATCATAACATATGCGAAAAAAAATACCTGCGGTTCAACTGTAGGAATGACCCAATTTGAACATTAGTCTTTAATACTGCAACGTGTAGTTAAAGTCATGAAAAATATTTGAATGATGTCAGAGGCAAGTTAATAAAAGGTGAGATTGAAAGTCAAAGCCGCCCTCTGTAGCGCTCGTAAATAAAATTCTCGGTTGCTAAAGGCATGTTTGATGGTATTAACTTTCCATTATATTCTTATATATACATTCCGAATATAAAGAGTGGAGTGATGTTACTAGTCAGTCAAGTCCCATGAATAGTTGGCCATGGACCAAGCTAACCAAGTTAAAACATATAAAGGAAAAAGGAAACACATAAAGCACTAGCAGATTTTGGTCTCTATGATGCTCCATTATATTTAGGAATTACGTTTCAAGTTTAAGCAAGATAAAGCTTGTACTCCAAATACATAGTAGAGAGGCAATATTTTTTCTTTTGGATCAGGAAATTCTTTGTCTACTTAGAGAGAGTTTAATAAGGTTTTGGGCAGAAAAAGATAACCAAAACTTGATTTCTCTATTAAACTTAGTGTCACTTTCCAAATCCATGGTGTATGCAAGAGGGAGTAGTAAGTAGAGAAATCAACTAATTTTTGAAAATAAGAACTGAAGTAGCCTGGGTTGGAATTTGATTGGAAAAATGCCCATCATAAAGCATTTTGCCCAGCCAAACTTTCTCCTTGACCGTCTTTCCAAACGAGCAATTAGGTCTCCTGTGACAAAACAAGAAACAAGAAACAAAGTAGACCGTGAGAATGAGAATGTGTAGAGCGCCATTGTATTAGATGATAGGTTGGAAATATAAAGAGGAAACAAAACCACCAAATCAAGAAGTAAGAAGCAAATCCTACCAACTGGTACAACTGGTCGGAATAGCTGATAGTGTACAGTCACATGCTGTTGAGGTTACAACTAACACTCCCTCTTAAACTCAACAGTTACAAACATCAACACTGATAATTCCCAAGAGCTATCTCTGAAAATAAAAAATGGCTTTGTAAAGATGTCTGGGAGCTGGTCTCGTGAGCCACAATATTGAAGCGCGATTTCACCATTATTTACTAGCTCGTGTATGAAATGAAAGAGAGTGTTAATGTGCTTTCTTTTCTTATGAAAAACATGGTTTTTTGATAAAGCAATTGTTGAAGTATTGTCACGGAAGATAGGAGTTGGCTCCTTTTCTATATGTGACATATTATTCAATAGTCTTCACAGCCACACAACTTGATAGGAAGCTAAGGTAGCAATGACATACTCTGCCTCTGCAGAAGATATTGAGACAATGGATTGCTTCTTTGATGCTCAAGAAATCATATTCGTGCCCAGGTGAAAAGCATACCATGAGGTGTTTTTTCGGTCATCTAGGTTGCCTACAAAATCACTATCAGTGTAACCAGAAAGATGATATCTTTAGACTGAGTGTACTATAAACCAAAATTGAGAGTGCAAGCAACATATCTCAGAATCCTTTTGGCCATTTTCTAGTGAGAATCTTTGGGAGATTCCATGAACATGGAAACAAAGTTGGTTGCATACATAATATCAGGCCTAGTTGTTGTAAGGTACAACAAATTGCCTACTAAACTTTTGTACAAAGTAGAATCCACTGTAGGGCCTTCATTTTGCTTGCTCAATTTTCTATCTAGGGGTATAGGAGTTTTTGCTAGATTGCAATCTTCCATGAAAAATCTTTTGATGATGTCTGCTACATACTTTTGCTGATAGACAAAAATCCCTTTTGTTGATTGGTCAACCACAATCCCCAAAAATATTTCAATATGCCAAGATCTATCATCTCAAACTTAGATTTCATGGCATGTTTAAAATTGGTTAACTCAATATTTCCAGTATATATCATGTCATCAACATATAGACAAACAATTAGAATTGTACCTTTTTTATTTGTTTTGGTGTATAGAGTTGGCTCATTTTGGCTTCTGCTGAAACCATTCTCGATCAGGTAAGTATCAATTTTGTTGTACCAAACTCTTGGAACTTGCTTTAAACCATACAAGGCTTTCTTCAACCGATACACTTTAGTTGGTTGCTCTTTGGCTTCAAATCGAGGTGGTTGATCCACATATACCTCTTCTTCTAAGACACCATTCAAGAAAGATGACTTGACATCCATCTGGTATACTTTCCATTTGTGCTGAGCTGATATGGCTAAGAGAGTCCTTACAGTGTCCAACCTTGCTACTGGAGAAAAAGTTTCACCGTAATAAATGCGTGGTTGTTGTGAGAATCCTTTGGCAAAAACGATAAATCTTTAAATTTCTGAACCATGGAAAAGCCAGGAACAATCTAATGACTTCTAGACTTTCTACTGGAGAAAAAGTCTATTCAAAATCAATACCTTCAAATTGAGAGAATCCTTTGGCAAAAAGTCTTGCTTTGTTCTTTTCAATATGCCCCTTTTCATTGGGTTGGTTTGCTAACCCGCCGACACCAATATTGGTCGCCCCTGTTTGGGATCAAAGAAGATCCATGTCTTTTCCTCTGTCCTGATCAATCTCTTGGTTCATGGCCCAGACAATGTGGATCTTCATTTGCCTCTTTAAAGATGTAGGTTGATATGGCATTAGTGCAAAAATATGCGGAACAATATCATCCAGTTGTTGATGGATTTCTCTCAAGATTTGAGTTCTCTGATTTTGAATTTTAGAGGATGAATTTCTGCTTGAAGAAAGGTTTTACCTAACAACTTTTAGAGTTGTCCATGCACCTGCAATATTGGAAGGATAGGCTGATGTATTTGTTTTCCAAATTTTTGTCATATTCGAGGAAGTGGCAACAGTTTTTTGACTATCCATTGGTTGATTTTCATACTCACTCCATAATTGATTTTCAATAAATTTGACATCTCTTGAGGCAGAGTTTTCTTTAAAATCCAGTTAGCAAATTAATGTGGAAACTCAATGTCACCTATATCAACAAGAATGCATTTCTCCTTTGTGAGTTATCAGGATTTCTCCTCAGATTTGGAAGGTATGTGAGCGGATGCAATGCATCCAAATGTCCTAAGATGAGCAAGATTTAGTTTTGTCCCAATCCATGTTTCTTGAGGGACCTTCATATTGGCACTAGTGGTTGGGGATCTATTAAGGAGATAAATTTAGCGTACTCGGCTTATTTGAAATAAATTTTATAGACATTTCTCTTTGAGAAGGATCATTTCCATGCTCATTCTAGTCTCATTTTCCTCTCAGCCACTCCATTTTTTCGTGGAGTATACATGGTTGTAGTTTGCATGAATTATTCCTTGTGATTTATAGAAATTTGCAAATTCTTTTTGAATAGTATTCCTCCTCCTCCATCTAGCAGGAACATGCATATTTTCCACTCTGTTTTTCAGCTTCGACCTTGAACTCCTTGAACTTTGCATATTTCACACCCGATTATCTAAGAATAGATCCATATTTTTTCTGTTAAAATCATCAATAAGCGTTAGAAAATAAAAGCTACAATATAATAATGACTTTGTTTGCATTGGTCCATATAGGCCAGTGTGAAAAAGTTCAAGATGATGTTTGACTTGATTGGAAGACTATGGAAAACTAGTTCTCTTATGTTTTAAAAGGTCACAAGACTCACATGGGGGAATTTGAACTTTGAAGATATATAAGAATATGACCATGGAGTGATTTTCTTGAGGAGCTTAGACTCTGAAAGTGGAGAATGTCAAATATTGCATGCCGTCTTATGAGCAACATTCAGTTTTTTCCCACTCCATGCTTCTTGAGGGACCTTCACCTTGACACTAGTGGTTGGGGATCTATTCAGGATATAAATTTAGCATGCTACGGCTTCAGCCCAAAATAAATTTGACAGACATTTCTCTTTGAGAAGGATCATTTCCATGCTCATTCTAGTCTCATTTTTCCTCTCAACCACTCCATTTTTCCGTGGAGTATACATGGTTGTGGTTTGCATGATTATTCCTTGTGATTTGTAAAAATTTGCAAATTCTTTTGAATAGTATTCTCCTCCTCCATCTAACTTGAGAACCTTCACATATTTTCCACTCTGTTTTTCAGCTTCAGCCTTGAACTCCTTGAACTTTGCACATGTTTCACACCAGTGTCTAAGGAAATAGATCCATATTTTCTTGCAAAAATCATCAATAAACGTTAGCAAATAAAAGCTACAACATATTGACTTTGTTTGCATTGGTCCATATAGGTTAGTGTGAACCATCTCTAAGTGTTGTTTGGATCGAGTGGAGGACTGTGGAAAGCTAGTTCTCTTATGTTTTCTGAGAATGCAAGACTCACATGGGGGAATTTGAACTTTGAAGATATGTAAACCTTTGACCATGGAGTGATTTTGCAGGAGGCTTAGACTCTGAAAGGGTAGATGTCCAAATATTGCATGCCAAATCATAGTTTCATTGGGGGTGGATGCACTTTGTGCATAAGACTGGGTCATATTTGCAGTTCTAAGGGTCAGGGGAAACATTCTATTCCTAGTCATGTGGATTTCGGAAATCAATTTTCTGTTGGGAGGTTTTTCATATACCCTACATGATGCTCCAAAAAATATCGTATAGCCATTTTCAACTAGTTGTCCTACACCTAAGAGACTATGTTTCAGATATGGAACGTGATAGACATCGTTTATGTCTTTCTTTACATCTTGTTTAGTGAGAATATGTACGATTCCTTTTCCTTGAAATTTGACTAAAGAGTCATATCCAAGTGTAATATCAAATGAAATAGAAGAATCAATGCAAGAAAGTAAATCTTTGTTACCTTTCATGTGATTGTTGCATCCATTTTCCAACAACCATAGGTCCTTGTGTTTTTCTTCAATTTTTTGACATGAGAGAAACATCCCATCAAAGGTGTCTCCTTCATGATTGGAGACATGTGCTATGCATGAGTGTTGATCTTCTTGCTTCTTCTTGCATTAATATTCGTAATGCCCATACTTTTTTCAGTAATAGCATTGCATGCTCTCTTTGTCATTATATCTCCTCCCTTTGCCTCTTTGAGGATGAAAATTCTGATGTTGATTTTGATGTGTGTGACCTTCACCTAAATGATGGGTCCTTGGACTTCTCCTTCTTCCTATGTGAACTTTTCCTCTACCTATGCCTCTCCCTCGGCTGAAGGATAAGTGAGTCTTGAAGGCATTGACTATTGACTAATCTTCTAGATGTAGTCTGGTCTCATGTGACAACAGAGAACCCATGAGTTCATCTGTTGAAAAATTTGACATATCCTTGGATTAAAGGATGGTTGTAACAAACATCTCAAATTTCTTTGGAATACTTTTGAGGAATTTCTGAACAATCCTTTGATCAAGGATGGCTTCACCAGTCAACCTGATCTAGTTTATAATTCCCATGACTGTGGTCATAAATTGATCAACATTTTCTGACTCTATCATTTTTAAGGTCTCAAATTATGTCCTCAAGTTTTGTAGCTTGACTATTTTGACCTTGTTGTTTCCCTAGTAGGATGTACTTAGGATGTCCCAGGATTTTTTTGAGGTAACAACACTTATGAGTTTTGAGAAAATGGAGTCATCTACTGATATTTGAATCCAAAACTTGGCCTTATTCTCCCTTTTCCTTTGTTCTTCCTGAGCATTTTTCTACTAATTGTTCATGGAAGCTATATATGTTGGATCTGACTTCACATAACCAGGATCCACTAGATCCTAGAACTCATGTTATTTTAAGAAGGATCTCATTTTAAGAGACCAAAATTCGTAGTTCTTCCCAAGAAGAATTGGCCCTTATGTTGGTCCTAAATTGTTAGAGGTGGCCATTCTTTTTTTAAATTCAGAACAAAAAACAGGGATAAAAAAATTACCATTGATACTGCTTGATGCAAACAGACAGGTCCTCTTCCTATTTCCCACGCGTAAAACCAGGTCTGCGAAGTTTTATACGTGACTTAGGGCTGAAAAACGTGGGCCAAACCACTTCTTTACCTTTTATAAATCAAATTCAAGCTCTAACTATCTAACCTTGCTGGATCTAACTATCCGAGCACAAGCTCTTACAGAGTCAAGAATCTGATCATAAATCTAAGATGGGTTCTTTATCGACTGTATCCATTTAATGGAAAAAATGAGCCATCTGATTTTAACTCGAGAGCCAATGCTTATTTCCTTTTTAACGAAAAAAAAAAATTAACGTTAAATCATCATATGACCAAGGGATGAAAAACAAGTGCTCCAAGGATTCGGACTCTGAGCATTTCAATATGTCAACACCTCAATTCTTCTCAATAGTTGAACGAGTGAAGTCCCGAAAAAAATAAAAGAGCAACAGTTCTCATTCATCTAAGATCAACGACTCACAATTACTCTGGGACTCCAGGCTTCGGAGCCTTCCACTGCTCTAATTCACATCACACGCGAAGTGTCGAAGTGGAAAACCATCTGAAGAGGTACATATCCAATGGCCCTCAGACCTTGGAAAACCAACGACCAAGATCATTTCCAGAACTTCGGCCTTCAAGAGTTCCCATTTGCTAACACGCGCAAGTCTCTGGAGTTTTGAATATTTGGAGTGATGAATTCTTCAGAGTGACGAAGGCTATATCCTAGCGGTCTATGTGTCTTGTGGGACGAGTGGTCAGGATCCACTCCAGGATATGGCCTTTGGGTCTCTTCGCGTCACTTGTCCACAGTTCTCCTGGAGTATCAGACCGCCAAACTTCCAGATTGTTTCCACATGTCCAACACTCAACACACCTTAGTTCTCTACTCAACACACCTTATTTCTTCCAGAGTGCTTGTGCTCTGGACCTCCGCACCTCTTCCAATATAATGCCATGTGTCCTTTACACCGACGGCCTGGATGCACTCTTCTCTTTGAAGGTTCAGGCGGCTGGTGACCTATAAATCATGTGCTCTAATTCCTCTAAAGTACGATATCTCCGAACACGTGAATTTACTGACACGTGTTTCCTCTCCCTGTCGATGGACATGATTCTTTCTCGGCTTCAGAACTTAGAGAGATTTTGACTACTTTGCAAAACTTGCATAAAAAATTTCGAAGTCGCCTCTGTCTTCTCAACATGTGACCAGGAGCTATGACCTTGGTTTAATCCTTTGGGCACTAATCTCACTTCGTAAGATCGATGGTCATGTTCAAATGGACCATGAAGATCGACGGCCACAAATGATTGCAGAGTTTAAAATTTCTCTCTCTTTAATTTTCCTCCTGATCTCCGCAATGCAAAGATGCTCGTCCATTGCGGGGTCGATGTTCACCATTGAGCTATTGATCATTAATATCAACGATCTTGTTGGATTGCAGAGTCTAATCTTGCACACACTTAAATTTTCCTTTTGATCTTCGCAATGGCTCTTCGCTGTCGATATTCCTTCACTGAGATTTGACGGTTATGACATAATTGATTATTGATTTACCCCTTTTCTTGATCTGACAACTACTATCGCTCGTACCCATATCTAACTACTGAGGTATGTCTGGCTCCTCTGCATGCTCCTCGTCCTATATAGGCTTGACCTAATGGCCCAGATCTCTTCCCGCGACTGATCTAACAGCTGATGTAGCTTCGCCTCTGCTACATTTGCATTTTTCTCCTGAAGAAGGGATTTCGCAATGTCTTAAATGCTTCATCTTTTGAATATCCTTCTGCAAGGCTTCCTCCACGCATTGTAATGTCTCCAACTCTCTTTTGAGTGGACTTCTCTCCAAGCTCTATGAAGAGTCTTACCTCCCGTGCTCTGATACCATGACAAAACAAGAAACTGTGCAAGAAACAAGAAACATAGTAGACAGTGGGAATGAGAATGTGAAGAGCGCCATTGTATTAGATGATAGGTTGTAAATATGAAGAGGAAACGAAACCACCAAATCAATAAGTAAGAAGAAAATCCTAACAATGGTATAGCTGGCCAGAACAGTTGGCAGTGTACAGTCACACAATGAGGTTACCACTAACATCCTATATGTATTTATGATGGCCAATATTTTTTTATAAAACATCATTATAGTCTTCTATGCCCTTGGATAAGTGTCTGAGGTCCTGATTCCCAAATTTCACATACCATCCATGATTGTTCTTGATCTGAATAAAATCTATACACTTGTTCATTTTTCATTTGGAATAAGATAAGGAACAAGCATTGGTGATGGTTTATGAGAAATGACTGTTTCACATGCCAYCGAGCCACCCACCAAGGCTACCGGTCTACATCATTCCTATCCAAATATTACAATAGCCTTAATGCAATTAGTTTTGCATTTATGATGGGATATGTAAGAAGCTAATATAATTTAAGCATGCCCTTAATTGTGGATGTTTTATTGGATTTTGTTCAAACAAGTTCACATCCTAATACTGCATTAGCATTAACAAAATTAATTCTGGAGTTGTACATGTCTTCAAGTGGATAAAATTTCAGGGTTTTTTCTATTGATCGGGTGGGCTGCGACATTGCAACAAGAGTAACATGCTATTTCCATGGACATGCATATGAATACTTTGTATTTTTGTTATATTAATACTCTCCATTGTCTCCTGACTCCTCCCATAAATGAATTCTGAAGAGTCTCAAAGGCATAGAAGAAACCAAGGACTTTGTATCTTTGTTATTTTAATACTCTACACCATCTCTTGATTCTTCCCATCGATAAACATTGAATAGTTTCAAAGGCATAAAGGAGACAAAGATATGAGGATCRTTATACTTCAACTTATTCGATTTTCACTTGTATTTCAACAGCTTACTCCCACTGTTGGGAGGCCCAATATAAAGGGATGAATATAGATTCAATGATAGGGGCTTGTGAAGAAGGTTAAAAGTTCAAACAGTTAGAAATTTTTTTCATTTGGTTTCTTTAGCTTGGTTGAAATTATAATTTTGAGTTGGGAGAAATTGTTGCTTTTATTATCAGAATGGATTCATCATTTTAGATTAGATTATCAGATTGAAAGTATGAAATGTTACTATTTGATCAAATCCAAAATAGTTAAGAAAATGATTTCATTCACTATTCCTAAAAATCTAAATTGCATGCTTCGATGTTTTCAATTTTGTTTTTTAATTTTTATTAGATCTTATCATATCTTATCATATCTGTGTCTTTTTTATATTGGATATTTTAATGTTTCTCATGGAATAATTATAGCGAGGTGAAGCGAGTGCTTCAGGTTGCGGGATCGAATATAACTAATTGTTCTTATGCATTTGGGTCTTGCACTTCTAGCACAAGAGTGATGGTGGGATGAGAAAGCTATTTGTAGCCAATTTATTAGAGTTCATGGGTTGTAGCCAATTTATAAGAGTTCATGGATTATAGAGATCTTTTGGTACATGGGTTGTAGATATCTTGATCCATATGGATCTCGGTGGCCATCCACCTTTTCCACTGAATCACCATTTTGATCCTATGGTTTTGATAAACCATGACATTCACCCTTTTGATGGGGAATGGAATGTAATGTCATCTTCATTTGTTAATTACAGACATCAGGTAATGGTTTTAAGTACATTCTTACAACATAGTGTTGATGCATCAGATCCCAATAGAACTCTACAGTTAAGCGCACTCAGGCTAGAGTAGTACTAGGATGGGTGACCACCCGAGAAGTCCTAGTGTTTCACATGCCTATGGAATTTTGTAAACTTAGTCCAATTTATCCCACATGCATCATGAGAATTTTTCTCCTCTCACTCTCTCATATATAATTGAGGTGAAGGAGTCCCTTTAAGCATGCGATGGAGTGTGACATAAAGCTTCTTGTGAATGAAGCGTAGCCAACATCTCTTTCTTTTCAGAGATAAGCTACCCCATTTTTTTAGTTTGTGTTCTATAATGTTTTTCTATCTTATTCAATAATAGAAGTTGGGTTTCACTGTATTTTTGTGTTCTCTTCTATATTTTTGTGTATTTCATTGTTATATCTCTATTATATTTCTGCCTTCATGTCATTCTTAAATTAATCCGGATCAGTGGTATCAAAGGAGTCTTCTCTTTTTCATTTCTCAGAGCAGGTTCCCAACGAGGTCAGGGTATAGAGATTTGGGTCTCGAGCTAGTTTCACTTGAGGAAAACCACTCTCTCTAGCCCAAGCGACCCCCCATGGTGGAAGAAAAGAGAGATGACATAGCAGGATATCCTTTCAAGACGTTGTTCAAGGAAACCCTCATGCGAAAAAGGAACAAGATGATGGACAACTTTTCTCAGATCCTTCAAAGACTACCGATGGTAGTAGCCGAGGCATCTTCAAAAAGAAACCATTTTTCATTTGAAACACCCTTCAAGGTAAAAGTCAATTTTGATATCCCCTTATTTGAAGGCCAGATAGATTCAGATGCTCTAGAAAAATGGTTGAATATTCTAGAAGGTTATTACTTTTTCCAAATATTTTCGACAGTGAAAATATCACCTTCACGCTCCTTAAAGCCCTTCCCCATGTCAGATATTTGTGGGAAGGTTATTGGGAGAGGTACACCACAGATGAATCTACACTATTTCGAAGAGAACCCACTTGGGAGGCCTTTGTAGATTCCCTAAAGGAGGAGTTCTACCCTGTCAGAAACTATGATGACCAATACATGAGATGGAAAACTCTGTATCAGAAAAGAGACCAGACGGTGCCAGAGTACACCAATATCTTTCATACCTTGCGCTCAAAGATGGGTATCAAACACTCCAAGCAACACTTGGTTTTGAAGTACCGCAGTGGTATACACAGGTACATCCAAACATATATGGATTTATTGGACATCTCCTCACTAGGATTTTCTTATTGATATGCAGTCAAAATTAAGTAGAAATTCAAGCAACAAAGTAAGTGGGAGAAGCATGGACAGAGCAAGGAAGGCCAACCTCAAGAGAGACAATATTAGATGCAAGAAAAGAAGGGTAACAGAAAGTCTAAGAAATACACCCAAAAGTGGTGTGAGTTCCACAACATCCCTTGGCACAACATTGATGAATGTTGCTCAATATAGTCATTGGTGGTCGAGCTCAAAGTCAAAGAGTTGAACCTCGACTTGTACCTTGATTCAGAAAATAATAAAAGGAGACAGATCATTGATGTAGAACCCACTGCTATTGTCACAACTACAACCTATTGTCACAACTACAACAATGCAACCAGAAGATGATCTTGAGGAGGGGGAGCAACTCTTCCATTCACATATGTGGGTGAAGGGGACCCCACTGCATTTTATTGTTGATAGCAGAAGCCAAAAGAACATCATCTTAGTAGAGGTTGTCAAGCAATTGGATTTGCCAACAACACCACACCTATATCCATAAAACATCGGGTGGCTTCTCCAGGGTCAAGATCTTCATGTCAACCAACAATTTCACCTGTCCTATGGCATCAAGCCCTTCAAGGATGAGGTATTATGTGATGTTTCTCCACTAGAATTCTATGATGTTCTATTAGGACAACCATATATGTGAATACGTCATGTTATTTATGAGTCTCGACCCCATAGTGTCATTGTTACTCTTGGGGGTCAACTATACAGGATACCAGAGGTAGTTTCAACTATTGTCCCACCAAAACAATGCCACAAAGTAATCTCTCACATTGCAAAGATTATCCTCTTCACAATCTGATAAGAAGGTGAATATAAGGACACTGCAATCACTGAATCCTTAACCCAATACCTTTATATATAGCAGAAGTAGATCGACATGATTATATAAGAGTACCAAGATGTTCTTGTTGCACCTACGGGGGTGCCTCCACACTTCCCAGTCAAGAAAGGTTATAACAGAACCCTTCATACTCTTCATGTTTCATATTCATCGACAGAATCCTCCCACACTCAATATATCATGCAACTAGATTGGTCTGATGGATTCAACCCCTCCAACAACAGGTTCATCACATCCTTCAACAAGGTAAGTAGGACAACTTCTTCACCAAGGAAAGCAATGCACCAAGCTTTTGATTTAGCAGAAGTTTCCCTATCTCCCAAGGGAACTTGAAGCAATGGGGACCATTGCTTCCTAAGGGGGGAGGAATGATCCAAATGGATCTTGGTGGCCATCCACCTTTTCCACTGAATCACCATTTTGGGCCTATGGTTTTGATAAACCATGACATTCACCCTTTTGATGGGGAATGTAATGTAATATCATATTCATTTGTTAATTACAAACATCATGTAATGGTTTTATGTACATGCCGACAACATAACGTTAATGCATCAGATCCCATTAGAACTTTGTACTTAAGCACGCTCAGGTTAGAGTAGTACTGAGATGGGTGATCGTCCGAGAAATCCTAGTGTTTTACATGCCTATGACATTTTATAAACTTAATCCAAATTTATCCCACATGCATCATGGGAATTGTTCTCCTCTCACTCTCTCATATATAATTGAGGTGAAGGAGGCCTTTTAAGCATGCAATAGAGTGTGATGTAAATATTCTTGTGAATGAAGCATAGCCAACATCTCTTTCTTTTTAGAGATAAGCTATCCTATTTTTCCAGTTTGTGTTCTACAATGTTTTTCTATCTTATTTTGTAATAGAAGTTGGGTTTCAGTGTATTTTTGTGTTTTCTTCTATATTTTTGTGTATTTCATTGTTATATCTCGATTATATTTCTGCCTTCATGTAGTTCTCAAAATAATCTGGATGAGTGGTATCAAAGCAATCTTCTCTTTGTCATTTCTCATAGTAGGTTCCCGGCGAGGTTAGGGCATAGAGATTTGGGTCTCGAGCTAGTTTTAGTTGAGGACAACCACTCTCTCTAGCCCAAGCGACCCCCCATGGCGGAAGAAAAGAGAGATGACATATCAAGATATCCTTTCAAGACGTTGTTTGAGGAATCCCTCATGTGACAAAGGAACAATATGATGGACAACTTTTCTCAGATCCTTTAAAGACTACTGATGGTAGCAGCCAAGGCATGTTCAAAAAGAAACCATTTTTCATTTGCAACACCATTCAAGGTACAAGTCAATTTTGATATGCCCTTATTTGAAGGCCAGATAGATGCAGATGCTCTAGAAAAATGGTTGAATCTGCTATAAGGTTATTACTTTGTCAAAATATTTTCGACAGTGAAAAGATCACCTTCACGCTCCTTAAATCCCTTCCCCATGTCATATCTTGGTGGGAAGGTTATTAGGAGAGGTACATCGCAGATGAATCTACACTATTTGGGAGAGAACCCACTTGGTAGGCCTTTGTAGATTCCCTAAAGGAGGAGTTCTACCCTGTTGGAAAGTATGATGACCAGTACATGAGATGGACAACTCTAAATCAGAAAAGAGACCAGACGGTGCCAGAGTACACCAACATATTTAAAACCTTGTGATCAAAGTTGGGTATCAAAGACTCTGAGCGACACCTAGTTTTGAAGTACCGGAGTGGTCTACACAGGTACATCCAAAGATATATGGATTTATTGGACATATCCTCACTGGGATTTTCTTATCGATATGCAGTCAAAATTGAGTAGAAATTCAAGCAACAAAGTAAGTGGGAGAAGCAT
>SNQJ01S0109124.1:0-13198 GCA_010110895.2 Picea sitchensis
AGGGAGTCTAGTCTTGCCCAGGCTAGCATCTTAGCTTCTCTAGTTCATGTGGGATGACTAGCAATGAAGCTATGGTAGTCGTCCTCCCCAGTGGATGGGTGAGATATATGACTACAAGAGAAGGGAGAACATAAAAGGAAAGGCAAAACTCATAGAATATATTCTGTGTGAAGATAAGACATCTTTTGTGTGAAGATATGATATCTTTGTGTGAAGATAATAAAGAAGTAACTTATGCGTGAAGATAAAAGAAAGAAAGAGTATCTTCTGTGCGAATATAAAGAGAACAAAACTTCCGATGATTTATAGATATGTCAGTCAGTGATCATAATGTAAGATGAACAAGTGGATGCCTCCAGTTATCTAGTTAATGATGTTACCTAGTTGATGATGTTATCCAGTTGATGATGTTACCCAGTTGATGATGTTGCCCAGTTGATGATGTTATCCAGTTGATGATGTTGCCTAGTTGATGATTGATGCAGGAGCATCTCTCCACGCAGCCAGCCAGCCACGTCAGCGCGCATGCATTCATATGCTAAAAGCGAGGCGTAGCCTCATTTAAAATTTGAAATGAATGTAATTAAATGTCTTAGGCTGGTGAGCCATGGAAGTCGTGCCTTTGTGCAGGTTGTAGATAAGATCGGCTTTAATGCAAGATCGACTGAGATCTAGATCTAGGCGTTGGACTAGACAACCATTCATTGTAATTGAATAGGGTAGGTGAACCTGGAAGGAAGCACTAAGAGCCCCTCAGGTAAAAGAGATTTGAGATATCTCATTTTGAGTTAGATAGGAGATAGAGAAGAGGAGAGCCGAGGAGAGCTCAGGAACACCATTTTAAAGATATAGGCATTGTTTCCATTTTTAATACAAACAACAGTTTTTCCTGCATATTCTGTGTATATGGATGTCTCTGTGTGTGTTCCCTATATATGGTGTGAGTGCATGTTATGTGGATGCATTCTACAGGAGTTTGTTTGATTTCAGGTGAAGGTCTTTGAGGCTTCACATTAGGAGGGTGTGACAGAACGTTGACGGTTCTGAGGGCCGTACACAGAGGATGCACTTCTGAACATTGCGGGTTCAGACAAAGACATGCTGAGGCACAACACTGAAGTCAATAACTCGGGAAGAAGACCTGTGAGGTTGTTGAACACCTCAAGAGGCAAGGCTGTGTAACTGAAACACAGTTGCAGATAGAAATTTGTTGTAAGTTCTGTGGAGCTCTGCCAGGTGGACATTGAGCCTATGCACAGTGGTGCTGAAGAAGAACTCTGTTGAGAGTTTGAAGGAGAAGACAGAATCACTGAGGATTCTGTGAGGAGCTCTGCCAAGTGGGAATTGAGCGTGTGTACAGAGGTGGACAGAGGAAGGAACTCTACTAAGAGTTCAAAGGATAGCAGAATCATTGAGGATTCTGGGAAGCTCTTCCAAGTGGGCATTGAGCAAGTGCAAAAGGTGCACAGGAAGACAGAACTACTGAATGTTCTGTGGAGAAAAGACTCCGCCAAGAGGGCATTGAGGAAGCGTGCAGATAGGCACAAGGATAAGAGAACTCTTTGAGTTCTGGAACTGAAAGAAGAGTCCACTGAGGGACTTTTACTGGGTTACTGAACACCCATAAGGACTCAGCAAAGGGTCGCTTGAGCATAAGGATAGCCAGGAAGGCATCCATTTCATTCTCCATCTGTGGGAGGAGAAATAGAAACTCCCTCAAGGGGTCTGAGTGTTCGTAGGAAGCTCAGGAGAGACAACACTGTAGGTGCGCAAAGACTCTGAGGGAGTGCAGATGTCGAAATACTTCAAGGATTTGAGAGTAAGAACTCAGGAGGAGTCATCGTTTCTATACGCATAATGAGACTCAAGGTTGAAGAGTTCGCAGAGGAGAAAGCAGATAAAGGTTGAGGCCTTGGAGAAGTTCAAATTCTTCCAAGCACAGGAAGGAAGCACGCAGGAAGCTCAAAAGAGCTCAGCAGCCGTCAGATCCTTGACATAGGCGGAGGGTGTTCCTACACCTCAGACTCACCCACTCACAGGATCGATTACAAATCCTCTCCTTCTGCTGAGTCGAAACGACTCTTTTGATCCTCTCGGGAATATCTGATGGAATCCGACCCAGTCCACAGGTCTCTTCTTCTCTCATGGCTTCTGCACCTACCGTGACTTTTCCCCGACTCAAGTATCGAGGTTCGGGGTTTTTCGCTTCCTGCTGTCGAGAGTCACAGTCCTCTCGGTTCCCCGATTCACGATGAGCTCCTTCCCTGGCCTTAGCTCTCCCTAGCTAGGCTCCTGGTCCATACAACCATCACCCGCGACTATTACCTTACCCCGTCGGGGATACGGAGTTTACGATGTCAATGTGCGCATGTCCACGAGACTTGTGATATGTCGATCCCCGATGCACGCCTTTTCTGAGCTCTAGCCCCTTCCGGCTATGCAATGGTCCATGTGACCAACCCCCGTGATTACCACCTTATCCCTTCGGGGATACGGGGTTTGTGATGCCTCAATGCATACACTCGCGGGATTCCCGATCGTACAAATCCCGATGCTCCATTACGCTGACAACTGGCCTCCACTACGCCACTGTCCTCCTTCTCTGTTGTGCATATAGTTGGCCCCACTGATCGGGGTTTTCGCGGATCGCGATAACAAAGTGCACAAATCACTTGTCTACGGGATTCCCGATTTCCCGATGAACAAAGTGCCAACGACGCCCGATCCTTTTCCACGCATCCTTCCAGATGGACAGTCCCGATTCCTCCGAGATTTCGAGACTTCCAATGTCCCGGTTCTCTAGTTCTCAGGAACTCTGATTTCCCGATGACTTCAATTCCGATGGATGCTTCCCTGTCAGGACTTTCCCGATGGAACTAGATGATTGCCACGCATCCTCCTCAAATGGACGGTCTCGATTCCTCCGGGATTTTGAGACTTTCAATGTCCCGGGTCTCTTGTACTCAAGAACTCCAATTTCCCGATCTGTGACTCTCGTCCGATTCCTAACACCTGTCCCGTGTGAACGGATGGCTCAGATTCACGTCGGGGTTTTCAACCTGGATTTCCCCGATGCCTTGTCCACAGGAACACCGATTTCCCGATGCACCAAATGCCTATGGCGCTGATCTCTGCCACGTGTCCTTGCTAACAGACGGTCTAGATCCCGTCGGGATTTTGAGATTGATGGTGTCTCAATTCCCTTGCCCTCGAGAACTATGATTCTCTAATGGCCAATATCCCGACTGCTAAACCTCGTGCAGCTTCCACAGATCCAATGACTGATGGGTACCTGCTCTCGATCTGATGACTTAGATCCTTTCTCCTTGCGTGCTCCTCCTCCAAAGGCTAATTGATCTGAAAATAGAAGGCTGACTTGTTATGCTATGCAAGCACCCTCTACCTCATTAAAATAAACCTTAACAGGACCTTGCTTCATGTGTTAAATATGCAAACTGGTTTATGTGTTAAGTTCTTGCTTATTCTTGACAAGGTTCATGTGTGAGGAAATGATCTTTTAAAAGATTAATTATGTGCTATAAACCAATACACAGCAATGAAAAGTGCAGCAAATAACACAGCAAACTCACAACAATACCAAGATGATAAAGGAGTTCACCCCTCTGTGGGCTACATCTCCTTGAGCCTCCTTCAATGGACTTGGCTCTCTGGGATTAGTTTGTCAAATTTCTTTTACAAGATGCTGCTCAACTCCAATGGATTTACAGACTGTACCATTGGGTTCAGAATACATAAAAACCCCAAAATTGACTATTAGAACTCTGAAAATGGACAATGGCTCATCCAGCAATGACCTCTTCTACATGTGACCTCCAAGCTTCCCTGAACTTGAATGAGGAAAAAACACCTGTAAAAGTCCTCCAATTGATATAAAACCTATCCCAAAATGTTCAGAGCATAATAAACAGTCAGAAATGACTATTCAGTCTCAGAAAATGAATATGTGCTCATCAGAGCAATGCCTCAAACAATTAGGGCTTTAAGGCTCCTGAAGCTTCCTCAAACTTCAAATGTGAAAAACCTGCAAATGGGCTCTTCAAATGCCTGTGAAAATGGTTCCAATGGACTCAGAACGTCCAAAAACCCCTAGCTTGGCTTTTACAGCTCCTCATTTGACAAAAATTGAAGAAGTTATGCTTGCTCCCATTTTTCTCCTTCAAGCCTGTTGTAACCTGTTCGCCATTTCGCACCTGTGGAAGACTGACCTAGCTCTGAGCGTTTTCCCGTCCAAAAACTCAGCACACGCGCGCGTTCCGCAAATGGTGCCAATCTGTCGAACAGTTAACGGGAATCAAGCCCCCCGAAACGGAGGTGTTGGGCGCATGGGGGACCATATGGCCACGTCCCAGCGCATAAAGGGCCAACTGTTTTAAAGATTGAACCAAAAGTTGACAAGTGGCGGGCAAAAAGGTTGGTGTGACCATTTAAAAACTCGGCAGTGTTAACTGTTTGGAAACGCGCGTACAAAGGGTTAACCATTGGTCATATGAATAAACCAATGGAACCACGGGCTGGACTCCCGTTTGAACTGCGCGCAAATAAACAATGGTCACAATATAGTTTCAATACAACCGTGGGCCAATCAAACATAACCCATTTAAAAGTCCCGCGCAATACCAAAACCCCGTGTATAAACAATTTACAACCCCGGGCTATAATGTTTAACACCACATTTTCAAACCGCGCATTTAAGCATTGGATTGGTCACATGTCATACCAAATGTAACCGCGGCATACAATTTTTATAACGCGCCAATACGAAGGGCATGGTCGCATGGCCATTGCCAAGGACCGTGGGTTGGGGCTAAGCCCCGGCCCGACCCCCCGTTCAAAAGTTTCAATAGTTGACTTTAAATGTAATCAAAACCCCATAGTATACAACGTACAAGCTGTGGTCCAATGGTTCGGCGACATTTGTTAAGGTTCTAAGTTGTGTAGAGAGGTCCCGGGCTCGAACCCCGTGGACTCACAAAAATTTTAATGAACCGAACAATAACCAACTGCCAATACCCGAGTGCCACGTGGCAGCCTTTGATTGGGCCACGTGGCGCCCTTCTATTCGCCCAATGATGCCACGTGTCGATACCTAATTCGCCCAGCTGTCACCATAAAATGATTGCCACATGTCAGTCGTACAGTGCCACGTCAGCAGTACGGATTATGCCCAGTCAGTAGGTACGAATTGTACGGCCTGCCACGTCACCACTGTACGGACTGCCCAGTCAGCCCCAAATTTTTCCCTATTTGGCTCGGCGAACAGATCGTGATAACTTCTCCATATGGACTCCGTTTGCGAAATTAAATATACCGCCAGAATCAGGAGAACGAGACGGACGCAATGGCACCATTTTTGTCGCATTCTGAGCACTTTGAATTTTGAGCAAATTTTAGACCCCTGGTCCAGATTCTGATCACTAATCTCTGCACAACTCTTCTCGATCCTACAGATGACGGGATTTCTCTTATGAGATCCAACGGCTTGCCATTTTTAATACAAACATCAGTTTTTCCTGCATATTCTGTGTATATGGATGTCTGTGTGTGTGTTCCCTATATATGTTGTGAGTGCATGTTATGTGGATGCATTCTGCAGGAGTGTGTTTGATTTCAGGTGAAGGTCTTTGAGGCTTCACACCAGGAGGGTGTGACAGAACGTTGAGGGTTTTGAGGGCCGTGCACAGAGGATGCACTTCTAAACGTTGCGGGTTAAGACAAAGACGTGCTGAGGCACAACACTGAAGTCAATAACTTAGGAAGAAGACTTGTCAGGTTGCTGAACACCTTAGGAGGCAAGGCTGTGTAGCTGAAACACAGTTGCAGACAGAACTTTGTTGTAAGTTCTGTGGAGCTCTGTCAGGTGGGCATCGAGCCTATGCACAGTGGTGCTAAAGAAGAACTATGTTGAGAGTTTGAAGGAGAAGACAGAATCATTGAGGATTCTGTGAGGAGCTCTGCCAAGTGGGCATTGAGCGTGTGTACAGAGGTGCACAGAGGAAGGAACTCTGCTTAGAGTTCAAAGGATAGCAGAATCATTGAAGATTCTGGGAAGCTCTTCCAAGTGGGCATTGAGCAAGTGAAAAAGGTGCACAGGAAGACAGAACTACTGAACGTTCTGTGGAGAAAAGACTCCGCCAAGAGGGCGTTGAGGAAGCATGCAGATAGGCACAAGGAGAAGAGAACTCTTTGAGTTCTGGAACCGAAAGAAGAGTCCACTGAGGGACTTTTACTGGGTTACTGAACACCCATAAGGACTCAACAAAGGGTTGCTTGAGCAAAAGGATAGCCAGGAAGGCATTAATTTCATTCTCCATCTGTGGGAGGAGAAAGAGAAACTCCCTCAAGGGGTCTGATTGTTCGCAGGAAGCTCAGGAGAGACAGCACTGTAGGTGCGCAAAGACTCTGAAGGAGCGCAGACGTCAAAATACTTCGAGGATTCGAGAGTAAGAACTCAGGAGGAGTCAACGTTTCTATACGCATAGCGAGACTCAAGGTTGAAGAGTTCACAGAGGAGAAAGCAAATAAAGGTGGAGGCCTTGGAGAAGTTCAAATTCTTCCAAGCGTAGGAAAGAAGCATGCAGGAAGCTCAGAAGAGCTCAGCAGCCGTCAGATCGGCCTGAAGAGAAGAGATCTAGACCATCGAGCAGTTCACATCCAGGAGGAGTGCCAGAAGAAGCGCACAGGGGAGGAGGACCGACATCCGTCGGATCTCATAAGAGAAATCCCGTCAGCCGTAGGATCGAGAAGAGTTGCGCGGAGATTAGCCTCTGGAGGAGGAGCATGCAAGCAGAAAGGATCTGAGCCGTCATATCGAGAGAAGGTACCCATTAGTCATTGGATCTGTGGAAGTTGCATGAGGTTTAGCAGTCGGGATATTGGCCATCGAAGAATCGGAGTTCTCGAGGGCAAGGGAATTGAGACACCATAAGTCTCGAAATCCCGACGGGATCTAGACCGTCCGTTAGCAAGGACACGTGGCAGAGATCAGCGCCATCAACATTTGGCACATCGGGAAATTGGTGTTCCCATGGACAAGGCATCGGGGAAATCCAGGTTGAAAACCCTGATGTGAATCTGAGCCGTCCGTTCACACGGGATAGGTGTCAGGAATCGGACGAGAGTCGCAGATCGGGAAATCGAAGTTCCTGAGGACAAGACACCCGGGACATTGAAAGTCTCAAAATCTCGGAGGAATCGGGACCGTCCATTTGAGGAGGACGCGTGGCAATCATCTAGTGCCATCGAGAAAGTCCCGACAGGGAAGCGTCCATCGGAATTGAAGTCATCGGGAAATCGGAGTTCCTGAGAACAAGAGAACTGGGACATTGGAAGTCTCGAAATCCCGGAGGAATAGGGACCGTCCATCTGGAAGGACGTGTGGCAAAGGATCGGGCGTTGTTGGCACTTTGTTCATCGGGAAATCGGGAATCCCGTAGACAAGTGATTTGTGCACTTTGATATCACGATCCGCGAAAACCCCGATCAGTGGGGCCAGCTGTTAGCACAACAGAGAAGGAGGACAGTGGTGTAGTGGAGGCCAGCTATCAGTGTAACGGAGCATCGGGATTTGTACGATCGGGAATCCCACGGGTGTATGCATTGAGGCATCACAAACCCCGTATCCCCGATGGGATAAGGTGATAATCACAGGGGTTGGTCACATGGACCATTACATAGACGGAAGGGGCTAGAGCTCAGAAAAGGAGTGCATCAAGGATCGGCATATCACGAGTCCCATGGACATGCACACATTGACATCATAAACTCCATAGCCCCGACGGGGTAAGGTAATAGTCACGGGTGATGGTCGTATGGACCAGGAGCCTAGCTAGGGAGAGCTAAGGCCAAGGAAGGATCTCATCGCGAATCAGAGAACCAAGAGGACTGTGACTCTCGATAGAAGGAAGCGGAAAACCCCGAACCCCGATACTTGAGTCGGGGATAACCACGGTCAAGAGCCGAAGGCCGTGACAGGGTAAAGAAAGGACCTGTGGATCGGGTATTAGAGCAGAGATTCCACTCAGGAGTCTAAAGAGCCGCTTCAACTCAGAAGAAGGAGAAATTGAACGATCCTGAGAGCGGGTGAGTTGGAGGTGTAGGGACACACCCTCCGCCTGCGTCAAGTGGTATCAGAGCTAGAATCTTGCTTGTATATTTCAGGCAGGAAGAGGCAGAGAAGGAAGGCACTCTGATACTCACATCAAGTGGTATCAAAGCTGAAATTCTTATCTGTATATTTCAGGCAAGAGGAGAAAATAGGAGGTATAAGAAGACAGTGTTTTTGAGGACTCTGTAATGATTGTTTGCAGGTAGGCAGCAATCAAGGAGACAGTCAGCAGGACTGTGAGAAAATGAAGCTGGAACACTCAGGGATGCAGAGTGATAGCAGCAGATCTGTCAGGGAGGCATATAGATACAACAAAACAGCTACTGAAGGCCATAGAAAGAAGAGCAAGGCAGAAAGGCTTGCCGAATAGGATGAAGAAGAGACTAGAAAACTCTATGAACTAAAAGAAGACATAGAGAAGCTCGAACTACAGATGCGGCAGGATAGGAGGATGAGACGAATGCGAAATTTTCCCATGAAGAAGGCAAAAGCAAAATGGCCAGTCAAGCAGCTGATGGTCATGAAACAACACAGACTGTTGAAGAGATGGCTGAGGTATGTTGAAAACCTCAAGGCCACAGAGGAAGAGATGATTTGTCACTGTTGGCCAGATACTGGAAAAGGTCTCGATGATTGGGATGATGAAGAGGATGAATTGGGGTCATCTGAGGATCTCAAGAACTTCCAGGAGGGCAGAGAAGTAGAAATTCCAGTTTGCCATGAGGGCAACGAGTTGAGATCAGTTGAGGATCTCACGGACTGTTAGGAGGACAGCCAGGAAATTTCAATTTTCCAGGAGGTCAATGATCAGAGATCGCTGTGGGATCTCGAAGACTGTCAGGAGGGCAGCGGAAGCATCGAAGACTGCTAGGAGGGCAGCAGAAGTGTGTCAAATTTCCAGGTGGGCAGAGATGAGAATTTGGGACCATCTGAAGGTCTCATGGACTCAGAGGAGAGTTCAATTAAGCAAGGAGTGCTGATGAACATGGGATCAGTTGAGCTCATAGTCTGCCAGGAGGGCAGTAGAGACATCCCATATTGCTAGGAGGGCAGGGATGAGCAAATGAATTTGGATAAGCCAGAGGAGATGACAGAGAAGATGAGACTGTCTGATAGTCTTATAAATTCAGAGATGGAAAGGGATCAGTAGATGCAGCTGACAGAGGAAGAAGATCAGAATGATATTTTGATGATTGGGGGAATTGGAGTATTCCTAACATGTGCCCAGGAGGGGGCAGAGATGGGTGTTGCAGACGGTGCAACAACAGAACAGTCACAGTTGATGATGACTGTCGAATAAGAAGAGTTGGAGCAGACTTTGGGAGCTACCCAAGAAGATGAAGAAAATGAGCATTCGGTGGAATGGCTCAATGATTTCAGCCAGCAAGCTGAGAGAGCTGCAGCATTTGAGGTGACAGCAAAAGAAATATAAGGAGGAAATGAGCATTCCAAGGAATGGCTCGACATATTCAACATTGAAGCTGAAGAGACTGCAACATGGGAGGTTGAAGAAGCAGAGGAAGAAGGAGCAGACAACATTTGCTTTGCTAATCTGTGGGAGTAGGTTGAAGCCCTGGAGGAGAGGGTAAAAGTGTAGGGCGTGCACATCCAACAGGTGAAGTTGGAAATGGATGAGGAAGGCGTGGGATATCATGATGATCTACCCAATGACCTGAAATTTTTGCAGCTCAGGAGACTGCAAGAACTGGACCAGCCAAGGGAGCAGTTGGATGAAGTGATCGAGGAGATCAACAGGATGATGTTGGGGTCAGCAAAAACTGCCAGCTGGGAGCAGCTGGGCAAAAGGAAAGAAGAGACAACAATAGCAGCATAGAAACAGCAGCAGCAGCAGCAGGATGGAGCAGATGGACAGCTCCATAGATTCGTTTGGGATCGAGGAGGATTTCCAACAGATACAAGGGAAGCTCATGATAAGGAGCTCATGATTTTTGCAGCTGTGGAGTATGATGCAGGAGCATCTCTCCATGCAGCCAGCCAGCCACGTCAGTGCACATGAACTCATATGCTAAAAGGGAGGCATAGCCTCATTTAAAATTTGAAATGAATGTAATTAAATGTCTTAGGCTAGTGAGCCATGGAAGTCGTGCCTTTGTGCAGGCTGTAGATAAGATCGGCTTTAATGCAAGATCGACTGAGATCTAGATCCAGGCACTGGACTAGACAACCATTCATTGTAATTGAATAGGGTAGGTGAACCTGGAGGGAAGTGCTAAGAGCCCCTCAGGTAAAAGAGATTTGAGATATCTCATTTTGAGTTAGATAGGAGATAGAGAAGAGGAGAGTCGAGGAGAGCTCAAGAACACCATTGTAAAGATACAGGCATTGTTTCCATATTTAATACAAACAACAGTTTTTTTTGCATATTCTGTGTATATGGATGTCTATGTGTGTGTTCCCTATATATGTTGTGAGTGCATTTTATGTGGATGTATTCTGTAGGAGTGTGTTTGATTTCAGGTGAAGGTCTTTGAGGCTTCAAACCAGGAGGGTGTGACAGAACGCTGAGGGTTTTGAGGGCCATGCATAGAGGATGCACTTCTGAACGCTGCAGGTTCAGACAAAGATGTGTTGAGGCACAACACTGAAGTCAATAACTCAAGAAGAAGACCTATGAGGTTGCTGAACACCTCATGAGGCAAGGCTATGTAGTTGAAACACAGTTGCAGACAGAACTTTGATGTAAGTTCTATGGAGCTCTACTAGGTGGGCATCGAGCCTATGCACAGTGGTGCTGAAGAAGAACTCTGTTGAGAGTTTGAAGGAGAAGACAGAATCACTGAGGATTCTGTGAGGAGCTCTGCCAAGTGGGCATTGAGCATGTGTACAGAGGTGCACAGAGGAAGGAACTCTGTTGAGAGTTCAAAGGATAGCAGAATCATTGAGGATTCTGGGAAGCTCTGCCAAGTGGGCATTGAGCAAGTGCAAAATGTGCACAGGAAGACATAACTACTGAACGTTCTATGGAGAAAAGACTCTGCCAAGAGGGTGTTGAGGAAGCGTGCAGATAGGCACAAGGAGAAGAGAACTCTTTGAGTTCTGGAACCGAAAGAAGTGTCCACTGAGGGACTTTTACTGGGTTACTGAACACCCATAAGGACTCAGCAAAGGGTCGCTTGAGCAGAAGGATAGCCAGGAAGGCATCCATTTCATTCTCCATCTGTGGGAGGAGAAAGAGAAACTCCCTCAAGGGGTCTGAGTGTTCACAGGAAGCTCAGGAGAGACAACACTGTAGGTGTGCAAAGACTCTGAAGGAGCGTAGACGTCGAAATACTTCGAGGATTCGAGAGTAAGAACTCAGGAGGAGTCAGCGTTTTTATACGCATAGCGAGACTCAAGGTCGAAGAGTTCGCAGAGGAGAAAGAAGATAAAGGTTGAGGCCTTGGAGAAGTTCAAATTCTTCCAAGCGTAGGAAGGAAGCACGCAGGAAGCTCAGAAGATCTCAGTAGCCGTCAAATCGGCCTGAAGAGAAGAGATCTGGTCCGTCGAGCAGTTCACGTCCAAGAGGAGCGCCAGAAGAAGTGCACAGGGGAGGAGGACAGACAACCGTCGGATCTCATAAGATAAATCCTGTCAGCCGTAGTATCGGGAAGAGTTGCGCGGAGATTAGACTCTAGAGGAGGAGTGCGCAAGGAGAAAGGATCCAAGCCGTCAGATCGGGAGCAGGTACCCGTCAGTCGTTGGATCTGTGGAAGCTACACGAGGTTTAGCAGTCGGGATATTGGCCATCGGAGAATCGGAGTTCTCGAGGGCAAGGGAATTGAGACACCATAAGTCTCTAAATCTCGACGGGATCTAGACCATCCGTTAGCAAGGACACGTGGCGGAGATCAGCGCCATCGGCGTTTGGCGCATCGGGAAATCGATGTTCCCGTGGACAAGGCATCGGGGAAATGCAAGTTGAAAACCCCGACGTGAATCTGAGCCGTCCGTTCACACGAGACAGGTGTCATGAATCGGACAAGAGTCGCAGATCGGGAAATCAAAGTTCCTGAGGACAAGAGACCCGGGACATTGAAAGTCTCAAAATCCCGGAGGAATCGGGACCGTCCATTTGAGGAGGACGCATGGCAATCATCTAGTGCCATCGGGAAAGTCCCGGCAGGGAAGCGTCCATCGGAATTGAAGTCATCGGGAAATGGGAGTTCCTGAGAACAAGAGAAACGGGACATTGGAAGTCTCAAAATCTCGGAGGAATCGGGACCGTCCATCTGGAAGGACGCGTGGCAAAGGATCAGGCGCCATTGGCACTTTGTTCATCGGGAAATCAGGAATCCCGTAGACAAGTGATTTGTGCACTTTGACATCACGATCCGCGAAAGTCCCGATCAGTGGGGCCAACTGTCAACACAGCAGAGAAGGAGGACAGTGGCGTAGTGGAGGCCAGTTGTCAGCGTAACGGAGCATCGGGATTTGTATGATCAGGAATCCCGTGGGTGTATGCATTGAGGCATCACAAACCCCGTAGCCCCGACGGGATAAGGTGGTAATCACGGGGGTTGGTCACATGGACCATTGCATAGCCGGAAGGGGATAGAGCTCAGAAAAGGAGTGCATCGGGGATCGGCATATCATGAGTCCCGTGGACATGCGCACATTGAAATTGTAAACTCTGTATCCCTGATGGGGTAAGGTAAAAGTCATAGGTGATGGTCGTATGGACCAGGATCCTAGCTAGGGAGAGCTAAGGCCAGGGAAGGAGCTCATCGCGAATCGAGGAACCAAGAGGACTGTGACTCTCGATAGCAGGAAGAAGAAAACCCCGAACCCCGATACTTGAGTCGGGGAAAAGTCACGGTAGGTGCAGAATCTGTGAGGGAAGAAGAGACCTGTGGACTGGGTCCGATTCCATCAGTGATTCCCGAGAGGATCAAAAGATCCGCTTCGAATCAATAGAAGGAGAGGATTTGTAATCGATCCTGTGAGTGGGTGAGTCTAAGATGTAGGAACACCCTCCGCCTGCGTCAATGATGTTACCCAGTTGATGATGTTATCCAGTGGATGTTGCTACCTAGTTGATGTCAACATCCAGTGACCTGTCCAAAGATAAAGAAT
>SNQJ01S0109124.1:13208-30124 GCA_010110895.2 Picea sitchensis
ATTTTAAAGTGAATGTAACATAAATCATGAGCGGAGAAATGTGAGCTTGGGGAAAAACTTAGGATAAAGCATTTTATGGGATTTTCTTCAAATTTCAAAGAGATACCACCCTGGGGTTTCGAACAAACTTTTCTTAGGGATTTGGGACATGGTGTAACCTCTTTATTAATCTGTTTTCATGGGGGGTGAAGCAAATGAAACAACTAACCTACATGCTAATCCTATCTTACTAGGACAATTAACCCAGATTAAACTGTTGGGTTAAGAAATTACTCTACCTAAGGGCTATCTGACCAGGATTAGATAGTCTGGTCAAATTTATTCACTAATTTAACCTAAGGGCTATCTGACCAGGATTAGACAATTGGGTCAGATTTATTCACTAACCTACCGACATTGAAAATTTAAAAGAACTTGGTCATGCTTGAAAGGTATGACCAAGTTACTATTATTGCATGGGGCTTTTGTTTCATTTCTGTTATGCCCTCTTTTCTTTTTCTTTTTCTTTTCTTTTTCCTTTTCTTTTCTTTTCTTTTTTGCTTTTCTTTTCTTTTTCTTTTTTTTTCTTTTTGTAAAATGAAAAATCAGTTGCCAATAAAAACACTAGATACAGATAATATCCATCATATCAAAGTCATAAGTTGATTCCCATAATTTATGTGGTGATAACACCTTCTTGAGTTTGCATATTTCTTTCTTTCTGTCTTCATACTGGATCAACCTTCTCCCTCTACATCTATAAGAATGGTACTGGAGCAACCTGTAGTTACGTGCATCTCATCAACTATATCTGAGTATCCATCTTTTTCTTCATTTTGAACATTTTTGTTCTGCATCTTTAGGAGCCTCCTGCTCCTATATAAATACTGGATATTTTCTGGTCTTCACTGACTGTCACTATATCATACGTCCTTCTCATGTTTTCTAACTTCGACAAGTCATGGCATAAGTTCTTTCTTCCGAGAATTGTAAACTTACTTACAATATGCTTTCTTTGTCACTCTCATGAGTGATCATACCTAAAATAAGTATTTTAGATATTTATCCCTTTCTTTGATAAGTCTGCATAGACACTGAAATAAAATGAGGTTAATTCAGATTCTCACAAAATCTAACTTGTAATGATAAAGTATTAAAGTAAACAAGATACTAAAAATAAACATGAATACTTATCTTTTGTTTTTGTGTGGAGAGGCTCCACGGACTCCACCATTTGCTATCAACTATCTTCAACTTATATATAATCCTTAATTTCTGCTAAATCTTTCTTTGAGGGAGGAGATTCCTCTTCCTCTACCACATGTGCTTGATGATTTATTTTCCCTTTTCCTTGAGGACAGTCATAAGAAAAGTGTCCCAACTTTTGACAGTTGTAGCATATGATCTTTGAAACATCTTTCTTCTTGTTTGGAACTCTTATGGAGTTAGCTTCTTTATTGTTCTTCTTGAAGGAACTTCTTTTGTTCTTTTGAGTTGTAAGAGCTTCCTCTTCATCGATAAATAATCTCTTCTATTGGTCTGCAAGTCTAGATTCTTCGTGTGTGCAATCTGACCATAACTTATCAAACTTGGGTAACTTGCTTCTTGCACACATTCCTTGAACAAAAGGAATCCAAAATGTTGGAAACCCATTTAGGGTTGTGGTTACAATTTCTTTGTCACTGATGACATATCCAATAGCTGCAAGCTGATCTCTGATCTGAGAATCTCTCATAAGATAGGATGTGACAAATTCTGAGTTGTCCATCTTCATATTACGAAGTTGATTTCTTAAGGTATGATTCTGGCTAATGTCTTTGTTGTCTATAGTTCGGATATATGAGGGATCAAGTGATGTTTTACTGAATCTGACACGATTCTCTTTGCTTTCTTTTCATTCTTCTTATGCTTTCTCTTTTGCTCTTCTTCATCTGGTTTTGGTACACCCACTGTAACATGTTCTAGGAGATCATTTTCATCTAGAATCATCTGCAACCTATGCTTCCAAGATCTAAATTTTTTAGATCTTTCCAGCCTGTCTTCTACTCTCATGCTGGTAGCCATTATTTCTTGTAAAAGAAACCCTAGCCCTCCGGGCTATAGAAATAATAAAAAAATCAAATTACTTGGATTTGAAAATTGAACTCACCAAAAGATGCGTTGGACTGAGGTGAGTAGCATGGTGTGTTTATATTTTAGAAAATCCAACTTTTACCCCTCCAAACTTGATCTGCGGATTTCTGGACTGGTGCTTCTGGTTTTCTGGTACTTCTGGTACACTGGTACTTCTAGTTTTTTGGTACTTTGTGAAAACTAGGGTTTCACTTTTCGAGAAATCTAGCCACTAAAAAAGTATGTTGAGGATGCCAAAATGTTCCTTGAGGTAGGGCACACCTTTCTAGATGGATTTGAGGCTGAAAACCTTCTTTAATAAAAAAACCCCTAATTTTCATGTACAGAAACAATGACATTTTTCTTTTTCCTGTGAAAGATGCTCTCTTCAGCTTAGCTCTGATACCATGTTAAAGTTTAATCTATTATTAGGTTACCTTTCTATTTACTATATAACAATAGCATAGACAATATCACGGAGAGAAACAAAATCACGAGAGTACACAAGCATTTATCATTGGAAACCCTCAAGGGGAAGAAAATCTAGCAAAGCTTCCTTAATATAGATAGCCAATACAATTCCAAGATAATGAACCAAACAACAAAAAAATTCCTCTCCCAAGGATGCACCTCTCTCTCTCTTCCTTCTTCTGGCAACTTGTAACTGCAACTTCCTTCATACTTGCGAACTAGATGAGTGAGCTGAGTGTGTGTCCAAATGAGGCGCTGACCTCTCTTATTTATACAATCTGGCAGGTGTTGAACATGTGTCTTTTCACTGGTAGGGCCGATTTCTCATTCTGGGTGGTTATAACCACTTTAATATATTCTGGCTGGGTCGACTTCTCATTATGGGTGGTTATAACCACTTTAGTATATTTTGGGGCCGTCTTTTCATTTAGCCTATTACAATTAGGGTTTAACCAATCCGCAAAAGGGGATTTGGTTAATTACAATGCCCGACATGATCAATCCACAAAAGGGGATTGATCTAATCAACAATAAATATATTTTATCTTTATCCACAAAAGGGGATAAGAATATTCTTTGCAGTTACACAATATTTTAACACCCCCTATCTTTGAAATCGACAATGACAACAATATTTCCAACAATTTTAGGTTGGGCCAATAAGAAAAAACTAATTTTTTCTTAGGAGTTGCAGTAGGTGCAGACTGTCTTAGAGGATTTATATTCCCAGGAAGTAGTAGGTTTTTCCTTAGAGTAATTTAAATTGGAGGTGATTAGGTTGGGGAAAAAAAGAGGAGGAAGTACTTGAAGATAGGGAGAAATCATAGAGGCTTAAAACTAAATCCCTTTGTCTCGAAAAAGGTGATGAAAACATGTTTTTTTTTTCAATTTGCAAACTATAGATATAATGACAATACTATTTGGAAAATTAGAAGAGATAACGATGATGTATTTTCAAGATTTAAGGAGATTTAAAATGATGGGGTATCCCATTTCAATTGAATTTACAAAGAGGAAAGCATAGCCACTATTGTTGAGTTTGTAATAATGACTTCATATATCCCTAGTTTTGTAAATGTTGAAGACAATGAGAAACTATTAGAGGAGGTAACAAAGGAAGAATAAGGTGGTGTGTTGCATAGTTTTAAAAAGGATAAGAGACTTGGTCCTAATGGTTGGACTATATAGTTTTTTGTGGGTTTCTATGACTCTATTGAAGAGGACTTGATGAGGGTAATAGATGAATCTAGGTCAAATGGAATATTGTTCGATTCTTTTAATAAAGCATTCATTTCTCTCATTCCAAATATTGGTAACCCCACGGGTTTTGAATAATTCAATCCAATTTCGTTGTGTGATTGTATTTACAAAAGTGTAGAAACATTTATTTCACTAAGGTTGAAGAATTTATTGTTAGAGTCAATTTCCCTAGAACAGATGGATTTGTTTAGGGAGGAAAATTCATGAGGCCATCGGGGTAGCATAGGAAGGTTTACATTCTATAAAAACTAGAAATTTGACTTCAATGGTAATAAAAATTGACTTATCTAAATCTTTTGATAGGGTTAGTTGGATGTATATAAGTTTATCATTGATCCACCTTGGTTATTGTGTTCAATTTATGAACTAGCTTATTAGTTTCATTTATTTAGTTTCCTTTTAATCAATAGTTCTACTACAACTTTCTTCATACATAGCGGAGGATTGAGGTAGTGATGCACCCTTCCCCCGTTGTTGTTATTAATTGTTGCAGAAGGGATCAACAAGGAACTATTCAAAGAAAAGAGCATTGGTTCCCTAAAAGGAATCATAATTGGTACGATGATTAATCTACCACACCTTTTATTTGTGGATGACATATTAATTTTTTTGACGACACTTGGAGCGATGCTTTGAAATTAAAATAAGTCCCTGAGACATATTGTACAGTTACAAGGATGAAAATAAACAAAAGAAAGTCTATTATTTCTTTATTTAAATTTAACGAAGAATATATGAGCTTCTATTCTGGTTTGTTCCCATTTCAACAAGTTGAGTTTGAAAAAGGATTAAAATACTTAGGGTCATACTGAAAGCTTAAATGACTATAACAATAGGGATTGGGAGTGGCTTATTGAAAAGGCAGAAAGGAGGCTCTCTATATGGTGTATCCACTAGCTTCTTATGGGGTTAGAATCATATTGGTAAGATCAATTTTAGAAGCCATCCCATTTTACTGGATGACTTTATCTTTCATCCATAGAGGTGTGATAGATAAGTTAAGGAGAATTAGATATAAATTCTTATGGCTTGAGTGTCAAGACAAAAAAAATCCATTGCATTAATAAAATGGAAGATAATAGCATTGCCTAAGTAGAAGGGAGTTTGGGGATTCAAAAAAATTCACTTGTTTTCAAAGGACCTTTATGATAAAATTTTATGGAGGTTATTTGTATGGAAGGGACTGTGGAGCCAAGTGATAATCCAAAAATATATTGAGCTAGGAATAATAGAATATTGGATAAGAACTCCTTTGAAGTCTTGTTAAGATGGTTCAATTAGTTTGAAGGATATTGTTGCAACTTTCCCTATCATTGGTAGGTGACTGATTTGCAGTGGGACTTCACTTTTTTTTATCAATATCTTATCATTTTCATTCATAAAGGGGGGTTTTAAATTGTGAAAAGTAAATTCAATATATTGTAGGTATTGGGGAGGGTGTGTGTGTTGGTGGGGGGGATGTGAGATATCAGAGGGTTTATAGTGAATGGGTGGTATATAAATGGGTATCTAGTAATATTTATTTTAATTGGAAAGATGTAATGGAAGGGGGATTCAATAAAAGTATTTTGTGAGGTATTTATTAATATCTAGTGAAATTAGGGGTATTCTTTGATATCCCATGAATGCAAGTCCTATATCACATGTTCATTGAATGAATACCCCATACTAATTTGGAATGTTGGATATGGTCAAAGTACAATAATATGATTAAATCCTTGGTTAGGATGTGGAGGGTATTTTAGGTTACTACATCACCTGGTATGATACTCTTAGATGAAAGGTTATTTATTCCTTATCTTAGGAAACATATGATGAAATTAGTACAATATGGAGTCAGGAGTGGAAAAAAATTGTGTTCCAAACCCCCAACTTCTCTTGGGGTCTGCGTGACCTCTCGATCTAGGATCATTCTACTTCGAAGCTACATCAACTCTCTGATTCCTGCTGGATCCCTTGTAAATGCACATAGGTCCTTAAATATCTTAAGGAACGGGTCCAACAAAAACCCCATGGGCGGTATATTTCTAAGCCCTTGATTTAAATATTTTAAGAAAAATCAAGTTTGGGCTCTAGCCCCTTTTCTTCAATCGGAATCTGCATATGACCACAGACTCAAAAACAGGCACCAAATACAACGAACCAATTCGTATGCTTCGGAGCTTTGGGATCTAGGATTTTCAACATCCCAATACTTCAAATCCTCTGAATAGCTGAATGGGAGAAGCCCCAAACAATGACAAGGATCAACGGTCCCCCCAACCCATGTCAAGATCTATGACTCACAATTATTTTGAGGCTCTGGGATTCAAGAGCTTCCCTTTCTCCAACATACAATTTCACCTAATGCCGAAGTGATAGAATAACCAGACACACATAGATCCAACAATATTGAAACCTCAAAAAACCAATAGTTGAGATATACTACGGGATGTCAATCTTAGGGAGTTACCGACTGCTGGCACGCACAAACCTCTAAAGTACAAAATATCTGAACCTCCGGATATAGCATCACGCACCCACTGAAATCAATAGTCTTGATCCTCTTTGTAGCTTCGGGATTCAGAGTATTTCGATGCACCACATCTCTAATCTTCAAGAGTGCCTAACTCCTAAGTGAAGCGATCATGCTCCATGTGTCCTTGAAAATGGATAGAGATGATGGACTCGGGCTTTCGAGAGTCATTGACTAAAACATTTTCTCTCCTATGCTTCCCCGGATTGCCAAAGTGGAAAACTATCAACAATTAGTCGATGCATGTCTCCTGGCGCATCCGGCCTTCGATATTTCTCACACCTCTGCATCGTGTCTCCTCCAGAGTACAAGACCTATGGACCTCAGGATCTACTGTCACATGTCCCTGTCATTTATTGATGGCTCATATCAACTTTGGTATTCGTAGCTTCAGAGGGATTAAAGACCTCTTATCTCTAGCCTCCTAGACTTCTAGTCTTCCAGACATGATGATCCACTGACATGCATCCACTGGAACCAATGCTCCAAATGAGTTTGATATTTGGGACTTCTGTCTCCTTTGTGCCCAACACACACTTTACACCGAACTTGTGAAGTCTTAACTACTTAAAGGGGTAAACCTTGCACTGCCTCTCCAGATCTGATGGATACTATCAATCCTTGCGATCAAATCCAAAGGATAGGATCTATTTTTCTCCTCCATGTGCTCCTTGTCCTATCTGGGCTTCGATCTGATAGTTCATATATTCTCTCTGACCTATATCAACAACTGTTGTAACTTCCTCTCCTGTCACTATGCAACTTTCCTTCCAATGAAGGATTCTTCAAACTTTTCAAAGGGTTGGAATTTTAATCTTCCTCTGCAAGCCCGAATGCTTTATCTGTGTTTCCTCTACTGAGCTTTGAACTTGAAACAAGTTCACCTGTACACACCTTGTGCTTCTCCCACAGTCCAAGACTTTGACTATCTTCTCCTTCTGCACTCCTTGTAGGACTCTATGCATACTTGCGCTATCTCTCGTGAGCTTTGAAATTGACCAAATTTATAAGGGTCTTGGTCCTCTTCTCATTTGACATGTTCTTGTTCCCTCCTAGCTCTTCTATGCTCATCCTCCTGATCTTGTCAACTTTTTCAATGGTTCTGAGTGCACTCCTCGCACTGGCTTCACGTCCAGTCTTGAATTTGAAGACTCACCTATGCACTCCTTACGCTCACTTTGTGGACCCCTTGTAGATCCTCCTCCTCAGAGTGTTTAGTAACTTTGGTGTGATTTCACTTGCACAGTATCCTCACAAAACTCAAAACAGATCTCTCACACACTCCTTGTAGATCCTTCTCCTAAGAGTATTTAGTAACTATGGCATGCACTCCTTGCATTACTCCTTCTAAGATTTATGAATTTTTCTAGTGTTCCTACCTGGCATACTCTTCTTTGAACTCAAAACAAAGTTCAAGTGCACTATGTGCACTGGATTCAAAGATTTTTTCAACTACTCTGGTGTGCCCTCCTTGCACAATCTTAATATCCCAAAACACTCAGAAAACTTAATAGATAGGGAAATCTATCTAATTCCTACAGAGGGAATAAAACATGAACTAACAACATTCATGGCATACATGATTAAACACACAAAGAATTCAAATTCATTCAAAAACTCATAAAACATACACACAAAACCTCATATGTAGGAACAATTTATCTTTGTATTAATACTATGAATGCTAATTACACTGTGTATAAGGTTGTATTGCAACAAAGTCTTCATCTCTTCTCCTCTCCTCTCTTCTCTACAATTCACTAGATCTCTCCTTAATGAATTTCGATACAAAGATATTTTTACAAAAGAGGGCCTCCTTGATCCTTCCCTCCAACTACCTACTCTCATTAAATCACATTCAATTACATTAAAGAAAAATCTAGTCTAAATCGAATCTAGATATATCTACATGCCAACCATTAAAGTTGACTTCACATGCATCCTGTACAACACAGATGGGCCCAACTTTCTATGAGCCTTACAGACTTTAATTTCATTGAATTGCATTAAATTTTTTAATGAAGGTTCAAAATGAGATGTCTAGCGCCTCT
The DNA here is from genome assembly GCA_010110895.2 of Picea sitchensis. Classification (NCBI taxonomy): domain Eukaryota; kingdom Viridiplantae; phylum Streptophyta; class Pinopsida; order Pinales; family Pinaceae; genus Picea; species Picea sitchensis. The sequence goes on from SNQJ01S0109124.1 coordinate 21,597, forward strand.
CTTCCCTTGTAATTCGTTCCCTCCAAGTGTGTTGATGTGTTTTATGCTGACACATTTGATGAGGTGGAGCGATGCTCCTACATCAAATTGCATATCTACATCTTGAAGATAAAGATGCCGAGTTATGGGAAGCATTCATTTCTAAAATAAAAGTTATTAATGAAATAATTAAAAAGAATGAAGATGAACTAATCTAGTCAAGGAATACAATTGGGGGTTCTTACACATAAAAAATTGGTTATTTATCTTTATGTGAGGATATTGATGTTAGAGAGTTAGACTAGCGGTGGAAGTACAAACAACCTTTAAAATCGTAAATATCCATGTGGATAGCACTAAATAATTAAGTTCTTACATGGGGTAATCTCCAAAAAAAGGAACAAGCATGGTCTTGGAAGATGTCCTTTATGTCTAGAAAATGAAAAATTCATTTATCACTTGCTATGTACTTGCACTTATTCTATCCAAGTGTTGAAGTAATTGATCTCTTTGACTTGTCAAAGTTTGGACTAGAAAGGGTTATTAATTGAGGAAAGAATCAAGAATTGTGAGGGTGATGTGGCAGTGGTGAAACTTAAATTTCTTCTAATGATTGTGGCATGGGGGATTTGGTTGTTAGGAAAATACACTCTCTTTGAAGGAAGGTTTATACTTCCTATTCAATGTGCTACTCAAAGTATAAATATTCTTAGAAGTTACCCCCAAGAAAATGTAGAGAAGCCTATAAAGATGGTAATAGAAGAGAAAATTGATCAAATAGGTACTTGGTTATAATTTGACGAAGAAACTCATAGGGATCCTTAGGTTTTTGGATTTTTGGAAATATTATACTTATTAGACTCCCATTGGATTAAATTCAAACTCGGTTTGGGAAATGGTACCAAAAATTATGTTGAACTCGTAGATTCGAAGCCTTGTCTTAGCCTATTGCAAGAAGGAATATTCTAGTCATATATTTATGGCTTATCCTTTATAATTATCATATCCCTAACTACTGAATTTATTCCTCACTATTTATAATATCCCTGACAAGAAGGATATTTAGAATTGATAATACATTGTTGGCACCCAAAGTTTAGGGTTAATTTCTCATGCACGCACAAATGAAGTTGTGCACACCAATTCCAGTTTTGTGCACACCTAAGATAATGTGCGAAGAATGACAAGAAGCACATGATGAAATGAGTTTTGATATTGTGTGATAATTCCAAGATATGTAATATGTGTGTCAGTCCAAGTTTTGTTAGTATTGCTAGAAATCAAGAAGCCATGTGCTAGAATCAAGAAAGGAAATGTCGAGAAATCTTCTAGAAATATAAGGCCAACAAAACAATGGAACATGGAGATGAAAACATATGATTCAGTGAGGCAATTTATATTTCCCTAATTCGAGAAGGATACATGGACCGCAGGAAGGTTTTGAAAGTGTGCAAGGAAGTTTGTCAATAGAGGGAGTGGAGCAGATAAGAAAGAGACATAGCTCCCGAGCAGAGAAAGCTATAAAAGAAAGAAATGACATCATAAATAGAGTTAGATGATTAGAGAGTTAGAAACTTACATAGAAGATTCATTGAGTTGTTGTGTTTCGATCTCACCTTGAGCCTTTGTAATGTTGTAATGCTTCTAAATATAATTTTGAGTCTATCATATGTTTGAGGTTTTAAAGGATAGTCATTGTGCAATATGTTGTAAGTTTGATTAATTATCTAAAAAGAACATGAGACATTGTTGTTGTTGAATATAATATGCTTATTGTATGTTTGTTTCCAATTAGAATGGAAGGAATAAAGTTGTGGCAGTTCTCATCTATTATGTGTCTATCATGTGTTATTTGCATATGTGTGAGTATTGTTTTGCATATTGATAATTGTATATTGGTTCTAATGGAGAGTATGGAATCCATCTCAAATGAATCCTTCTGTATTTATCCCTTCATCCCAGTCACAATACCGAATGGTCTCTATGATCCTCATTGCATATCAAGCAATACCTTCTTTGGCCTTGGCTAAATATTGATATGTCTATGCTTTGGGGATTTTGTTGGTTAACTCTCGACGAAACCTAGGTATAAAATCCCTATCATTATGAAGGATGTATGCAAGCATGAAATGATACAAACAAATGGTTCCATTATTGGGACCTGGAAGTATTGTATGGAATGTTGAAGGAAAGAAATGAGGTGGTATCCATCTTAGGAGGAAATTCAAGATCAGTTAATGGGAAAAGAGCATGATTTTTCCCAGTGAGAGACTCAAGGTCTGAGAGTGAATGTGAAGAAATGAAAAGATAAGTATCTTTACATTGTTATGCATGAGACCTTATTTGTTGAATTTGTTGGTTTTTTGTATGAATGAAAAATCCTTGCAATTATGCTCTATGGCCTTTAGAACCAGTGGTTTGGGATCAAACCACACTTATATATTGAATTTGTTGGAAAATAAGTGGGCCCGAGACATTGAATTTTGTTTTTCTTGAGTAAAGGAGGTCTATATTATTGAATTTTTTGTGGAGTACACTTATTCTTTCCTTGAGGATCAAAGAAAGTTCACGTAAGGTCCAATGAAATGAATACTAGAATAAATTCCAATTTGGATAAAGATGTTGTTCGTAGAGAAAGGATGGTGTGAATGGAGCCCAACAAAATGGATGATTAAACTCCCCTAGCACTGGGGGGGTTGCAAAGAAGGGGGAAAATGAGGGAGAAGATGGATCCATTGAGGAGGATCCATAAATAGTTGAGATGAGGTGAGGAATGGGATGTACCTAGAAGAGAAAAGAAGAAAATGAGTCGACAGACACACAAGAATAGTTGAGGTAAGAAGGAAAGAGGAACATAGAGACAAAATGAAGTTATCCAGGGGTGCATGATGAGGGGTCTAGCCTAGGATGAAGAGAAAAGAGACCAGACCAGGAGGTAGTATGAGAGAATGCATTGTGCCAAAGTGGATCATAGGTGAATATAGGACTTCAAAGAGGCACAATGTCGAGAGTAGGGTATATAGTGGGGATATTAGTAGTAGTAGTAGTGGTAGTAGTAGTCCTAGGGGTCCACATGATGAATTATGAACCCCTTGGTTGTTTCAGAGTGCCACAAACTTGGAGGAAGATGAGGCACATGAGAATAAGAGAAAGATGGAGGATCCCCTAGTGGTGAGGGAGAAGAATTATTTATAGTAGATACTCTTGCGCGACTGCAAGTAGGAGAATATCTAGGTCCCCTCATAAGAAATGTCGGAAAGATATGGACTTAACCCCCTTTTGAACCACCCCACTTACGTGTTTGTAATCAAGAAGAAAGAACAACATATAGTGAAGCAATTGGAGTAGGAGAAAGAGTAGAAGAATAAAGAAGAGAATAGAAGAGTGAAGAAGAAGGAGAAGTCATTTCTATTTCTCCAAGAAGAGGATTATTGTTGAGGAGTTTGAAACCTAGCAATCAGATAGGAGGAATAGCTCGAGTTTGAAGATGGTGAATTAGGATAGTACCATGAGATTACCCGCATTCCATGGAATGGGTAGAGATGATGCAAAAAAACATTGGTTCACATGTGAAGAAATATAGTCTATGAAAATGTGCAACATGTGCAACATCGAAAATGGTTTATTGTGGGGTTACTCCCCCATATCCGAGTCCCGCTGACCTAGTAGAAGGTGATGACTCAAGAAAATGAAGTGGAAATTGCAATGCACATAGAATAAACACTAGGAGGGGATGACACATCGACATGATTGGTGCAAGTGCAGTTGCAAATTTCCAATATGACAGTGCAGTTGCAATATATGGCTAAGAAAAAAGTCATGTTCGAGAACCAGGGATGATTTTAGGGGCTAAATTCCACTCATGGGATAATTTTCCATGGTTTTTCCCAAAACAATATTCATTATTCTAAAAATTATTCACCCAAATTCTTTAGGATGAAATTATTTTACCTTAAAAATATCTAAAACTTTATATAAACTATATAAAATCCTTATAAATTTGAATATTTTTACAAAAATATCGCCAAAACTTTATAGTTGGAATATGACAGCTTAGTAAGATTCGCCAAGGTTTCTGCATTTTAAAATAAATTCCCATCTTAAAATCATCCCTGTTGAGAACGTATGGTGTACCACATGTCTTCTTGAGGAGCATCACAAGGAAAAGTGGGTTGTACTTCCGAATTATGTGGCAATGGGTGTGCTGAGTCCATTTCCATATGGATAGGTGGAGTGGTGCGAGATATGTATATAGTGGGGCCATGTACCACTCTACTTCCCAATATTGGAGAAGTATCAAAATATGCACCATAATCCTTTTTATGAGTTCTGTAAATCCATGGGACATGATGTCAATAATTGTCAGTCACTCCAGTTGGGGAAAGACAATACCCACGATGCATTACAGGTACAGGAAGAACAAAAGAGTGGTGATCATGGAAGTGTTGAGAAAGGTGGATATCGAGGATGTCCCAGATGAGGATATGGGTGTGGTTGTGACTGAGCATATGGTGGAGGGGGAGGCAGACCCCCAACTTGTTTAATTTTGGAGAAATTGGTCACATATCAAGGTTTTGTACCAAACTATACGTGCTTTTTGAATACTACTATAGTCCTGAGCATGTCACTGAAGACTATCTCAACTTGATGAAAAAGTGGGAATACAAGAAGGATAATTGCAATATGGTACATGTGGAACCATGCAATAATAAGAAGAAGAATGAGGAAGTTGATGTCCGAGTAGTAACTTGAGGAGGAGAAAATAAAGGACTGGACTTCTAGCATGGTGAAGGATGAGTTTAGAAGCCAGAGGGGATGATCCGAAAGGTAGCATAACCCCCTCCTAAGTTGAATGTTTCCCAGCAAAAAAATTGTTTGTGCAACATGTAGAGAGCTATTGAAGAAGAAAGGGCATGCGAAGAGTTGCAACGTGCAACAAAAATATCACTCGAGGAGGCTCAAATCCATGAAGAAGTGAAATGGGAAATGAAGAGGTCACTAGAGGAGGCATGATTCCAAGAAGTATAGTGGGTGACATAGAGGTCGCAAGAAGAAGCTCGCACCTAGGAGGAACTATAGTGCATGACAGAAAGGTCATTGGAGGAAGCTCGCGTGCACGTAGAAATACAACACACGATACAATGATCATCAAAAGAAGCTCACAAATAGGATGAGTTGCAATGCATTGAGAATAGATTGTTTGAAGAAAGACACCTTGAGGAATTGTAGCGCGTAGCACACGCATAATCCTTGCATGACTTGGGTTGCGAGGCATTGACCGAAGACCAAGTAAGTACTTTATTACTCTACTATTTTTTATTTCTTAATGATCCAAATGTTGCAATAAATTTCACACATATGTTAAGTAACTTCATGGGGTAACGAGTGATAGAAAAAACTATATCTACCCCTCTTCCTGAAAGAGATGTGTGTCAGGTTAGTAGAAAAAAGTGCACTGACCAAGAATTCAAGATGACCGTGGATCTTTACGGTTATGACATGGATGGATTCATACTAGATATGGGTTCCGATGTGAATATCCTACCAAATAAATCCTAGGAGGATATGGGTAAACTAAATTTCTTATGGTATCCCATCGAGCTACGACTGGTAAACTAGTATAAGATCTACTCCATAGGGAGACTAGAGAAAGTTTAAGTAAATATATAAGGGGTAAAAACAAAGGATGAATTCGAGGTCATAGAAGTTATGGATGAATCTGATCCATATCTTCCATTGTTTGGCATCGATTGGGCCTTCTATAACAATGTAGTGATAAATTTGAAGAAAAGACAAATGTCATTTGAGACAGACACCCTGTGCATGGTCGCACCACTGGATTTGTATGAAGGGGACATATACAATGAACTAGTGGATGAGGATGCACATAGATCAACTATTGAAAAAATATATAATATCAATGGGTGTAGGGAGGATTATATCAATCCTACTGCAGATGGAGAATTAAGTTGGGGAAGTGTCAAGTATTATGACATGGATTCTAAAGATTCCATGGATAGGTGGAAAAAGAATCTATATGAAGTATAAAAAAGGAGGTGTGCACATATCTCCATTGAAGTGCATGAAGGAGAAATTGGGTCCTATCGATACGATGGAAAGAAAATGATGGACACATTTATTACATGGATACAACATATTCTCGAACTTCATAGGGTTCATTCTCTTGATACAGTGGTCGTAGGAATTCCTACGCGATGGTGGGCTGCGCATTGGGAACCTTATCACGAATGGGAATTTATCTAAGCATCCATGTGGGAAAGGTGCACATCCGATAGAGATATTTGTCACTACATGTGTTCTTGTGAATGGCAGTGGATATCCATGCACTTCCATCTACCACACCATAGATACTTAAAGGCCCCGCACATGCTAATTAGAAAGAAAATTACTCTCTCAGAACCTGGGGTTTCAATGACATGTGGGAAGGAGTTTCCTATGCAGGAAATGGATGTCGCTACAAAAAATGTGGCAGAAAAAGAAACATCGACTTGTCCCATCCCAACTAACCCCATTGAGAAAAAAAATGAAACTCGTAAGTATAACATAGTCAAGGCTACTCATTGGATGAGACATGGTAGTTAGATATCAGTGATGTGTCTTTGCGGCCCACCAGGGGTCGCTAAGATTAAGTAACCAAGAAAAACCCACTTCAGGGTGTGCATGAAACATATGCGGGGCCCCCATAGGGTCACACTTGTGCATGTACGGAGATATCCCTATCACAATTAAGGCTCTATGGTACCAACCTTCTCACGAATCAAGATAGTGATGTGCCCATTATTCGATACATATGGGAAAGAGCATGAACAGGTCCATCAACAGTAAAGGCTATGAACCCCCGGATATTCCTCCTATTTGGCGGTGCAGTTCATCATCACGTTCCATTAATGAAAATGAATTGATATGTTTTATAGATCACAGACACTAGTGGAGGTGTCTCACACAAATTACGACTATTTATATTTTCATGGGACTAATGTGATAGTATAAATACGAAAGAACCAAAGAAAATTGACAGTTACCCTACGATACTCAGAGTTCGTGACGCGCCCGACACACCTCCTAGTTGTTTCACCATACCATTTGGTAACTTTCCATTTTCTGACTCAATTCCAACTAGCTCATGGTCGACCCTTCTCGGTCTCTACAAAATGGTCCACAATTGTAGTAGTTAGGGAACAATAATAGTAAAGGTAAATGGAAGTATCAACCTCTTTAACCCAATTGTCGGTCCTAAGGTCTACACTTGATTGCTAAAGGGAAAAGCTAGGTCACCTATCAGTTTATAATGATTGCTTCTTTTAAATTTTTGTTGGTTGGTTAGAGGGTTATTCTATCAATACAAAGGAAATGTTGGGTTGGCAGAACTATATGGATGAGGGCCCTCCTTGGCTGATGGAACACTAATGATAGATCAGTGAAATAATAGAAAACAGAGAGAAACAACAAACTACTCAATGAATAATCTGCTGCAAGAAGTTCAATACTTAAAATAGCATTTCAAGACATCAAACATGTATCAAAACACAATGACTCCCATAGATTGCAGAAAACAAATCTTCACCAAAGCATTAGATGTTTGGTAGGTTGCATATCAGTAAAAATAAGTCATACAATAGCTGAAAGGAAATGAAATGTACATTGCACAAATCAAAAACTGTATTCAAGGTAAGAATGAAAAAACATGAAGAGTTGAATGAAACACTGTCATCAAGAGTATGTTTACTAGGTAGAGAGATTTAATCCATGCATAAAATGGGTCCAACTAGTATTTTGTATTTCTATTCTTTCCTCAAAAAATCCGACCTTTACAATATCCCAAAACTAACTATTTAAAAGAGTTGCAKAGGCTCTCGTCCTTAGGGGACTGAGACCTAAATTTAGGGAACTGTTCATAAATCAAATAATTAAATTCACTAAGAAACTGGACTTAATCAACAAGAGTGGTTCTTATCACACACAGAAGACCACTCTTGCATCTAATCTAGGAAAATGCTGGACTAACTCAAATAAAACTACTACTGTCTCTATGAAAGAACTGATGCATGTGTTGAAGGAACTGAGGGGCCGAAAATGGTCCTCAGAGTGACAGAGAAGAGCTCTATGTTGAACGATGGCATGTCTGTGAGATGTTGGAGATCACTAGAAATAACCAACTGCATGAGCAAAGCTTGTTGAAGTGTTTCTGGAACTAATCTAAGTCGACCTGTGACTGAGACTTATCTCTCTGACTATGCTTGATATTTCAGAAGCCAAGTGTACTCTGTAATGACCCCGTCAGATTCCATCTGTACTTGTGAAATAGCTTCGCTATTATGGTTGTCAGCCCATCAGGCATGAGGGGACATGTGGAGGCGAGCATCCAATCAGGTGACTGGATGCATGGACATGAGGGTAGATGACATGTGAAGACAGATGGCATAGTGAGAGGAGGTGTGAGTAGGTTGGGAAGTGAGTGGAGAACAGGTGGAGAAAGGAGAGAAGAGGTGGTATTGAAAAACAACCTAGGAGGAACTTAGAGGGGGGGG
>SNQJ01S0109124.1:30247-40495 GCA_010110895.2 Picea sitchensis
CCGTCGATGGAGATTAGCATGGGGGTTAATGGAGGACAAGTGTCAGGTGGTGAGAGGAGTGAGAGTAGTGAGTGGATGAGTGGAGGTGATGTGGAGGTGAAACAGTGATATTATTTCATTCAAGCACGTGATTGAAGGAGCTGTTGAGGGTGGTTTGGATTCAGACCGCCTTTGGGCCCACAATCCACCACAAGCTACCACGTACCCTTCCGAAAATACCATGGTTCCAATTGTGGGACCGCTTAGGAAAATTAACTTTGTATTAGTTTTCATCCCCACAATGAACTATAGTCATCAATATGATTACGATCCGAGATCTAGGTGACATTTAACTGTTGCGAGGATTGACGTTACTAGTTGACCTAGGATCAATGGTCCAGATTCACTTCGGACTTTCGGGCTTCAGGTTTTTGAATATTAAACATGAAACATATCTCGAAGGAAAAAAATTAGAAGTGAGTGATCTATCGCCACGTGCCATGATGGATGAACGGTCCAGAATCTCTTCGACAATCTAGGCTTCGAGAGTTTCAAATGCGAAGCGTGAAGATCTCCCAAAGAAAAACTCCCGAAGTGGATGATCTGCTTCCACGTGTCTTTGTTGATGTATGGTCTTGATTTGTTCTGGGTTTTCGACACTTTGGGCTTCAGGAGTTTCAAATGTTTGTGCTTTGAAAACTACTGAAGTGAAAATCGACAAAGTAAATGATCTGTCTCTACGTGTCATGATCAATGAAGGGTCTAGATTTGATTCGGGACTTCAGATTTAAGCTCTTTAGTACTTCATATCTTCGGTTCTCTGGGACTTCGTCATGTAGCCTGATAGATGAATGACCCAAATTCTCTTCGGGTCTTCGGGAGTTCGGGCTTTGGGTCTTTGAGAGTTTGTGGATGTGAAGTCTACCAATCTCCCAAAGGAAAATCACCGAAGTGATTATCTAGTGATTATCACTAATTAACCCAATCTTAAGTCATGTTAAATACTTCGGGGGTTTGGGACTTCTGATGACTCTTGGTGTTAAACTCTGCAGAATTCTTCACCCCTGCATGGATGACAACCGTTGATATGATTTTTTTGGTGGATCTTTACCGTTGAAAATTTCCCTGTTCATTTCAGCAATCCTGGCCCGAAAATGACCATTCTGAATGGTTGTTTTTGTCCACGGGCATTTCTTGTGTATATAAAAAGTATTTGTCGACCTGTGGTGAGATGGATCAATGGAAAATATGATGACAAGTAATTCGAACTAAATCTAACATATATTTCATCCTTTCAATAAAAACAGAACAAAAATGTGCAAAGATTCAAATCAGGAAGAAACGAATAAGAACCAAGACACTCAGTAATGGGAAAATGACTTAACCAACTAGAAGAGGAAAATTTGATGAAGGCATAGGGAAAAAGAGAAGAGAGGCAGGGGATGCATACCTAGTTACAAGATTGGCTCCAACTGGGAATAACTCGTCCCTATGAGGTGCTAATAACTGTAGATTGGTTCTTTGATATTAGATAAATTCTCTTGCCTTTCATTACTTACCCTCGTTTCTGTTTGTCAGCCCTGCGTATCTACTACTTTCCCTCATCCATGAATTTTATTGAATAAAAACTGAAACTACACCGCAGTTCTTTGTTGGGCTATGGAGTCTTTATTCACACACAACTAACTAATCAAAACAACAATAAAAGGAAAGTGTATATGGTAAAAGAGGGACCTTCCCCCATCCTCAAACAAAATAGTGTTTCAGGAAGTGCCCATTTACTGGGCCTCCAAAGATCTCTGTATCATCTAGATTGTGTAGGATGAACGTGTTGTTGTATAGAACTTCAATCACCTTAAAAGGGCCAAACCAGAGGTTCTCGAATATTGTTCTTGGACTTGTCATCCCTTCTAGCATCCCACCTCAAAACCATGTCACCTTCCTGAAAAATATCCTTCTTGGTTTTCTTATCAAAGGTTGATTTGATCTTGCTTTGGTATGCCTTTGGTCTCTGATCAAGTGCGTCCCTTCTCTTCTAAAATTGTATAAATTGGAAGATCCTCCGTTGGATGTCATTGGGCTCCTCAATATCCTCCTGCAAGAATTTTAGGACTGGTATACTGATATGAATAGGAAAAATAACGTCTATTCCATAAAAAGGATGGAATGGTAAGGTTCCTAGAGAATTCTTAGTGCTGATTCTGTCAACCCATAAGGAATGTTTGAGTTTAGAGTCCCAAGATTTCTTGCTTTCAGTCAACAAATTTTTAATGATCCCGATGAGAGTCTTGTTTGATGATTCTGCCAGACCATTTCCCTGAGGGTAATAGGGTGTGGAATGTATCAAGGAAATGTTGTGACTGCCACAGAAGTCAATCATGGATTTGGAATTGGATTCTTGGGCATTGTCTATTACAAGCTTACTGGGGCAACCAAATCTGGAAAAAATATTAGTTTCTAGGAAATTCATGATTACCTTTTTAGTGGCATTCCTGGTGGGCACAAACTCAATCCATTTGGTAAAGTAGTTGGTGGTAGTGAGGATCCACTTGTATTGTCCACTAGAGGTGGATTTATTTCTCCTATGAAGTCTAACCCCCATTGTTGAAATAAACTACTGGATTTGATAGGTTTCAGGGGCAGTGATAGTAACTTTTGTTTCCCTACAAACATATGGCATTCATTGCAGACTCTAACAATGGAAAACACATTAGAGAAAAGGGTGGGCCAATAGTATCCTTCCCTCAGGATATTGAGTGTTGTGGCCTTCCAATGTTGGTTCCCTCCACACACTCCTCTGTGGATTTCTGTTGTGACTTATTTAGCTTCATCTTCATCAAGGAATTTTAATAGAATGCCAACAGGATCCCTCCAATACAAGCTCTAGTTTGAAATGTAGAATTTGATGGTTTTCAACTTGAGAGACCTGGCCTTTGTTTTCTTCACATCTAGTGGACATTCAAAATGTTGTAGAAAATAGATGATGTTTTTATACCAAGGTGAAGAGGAATATTTTTCAAATACCCGTAAGTTGTCTTGTCCAGGATGTATGATGGGTGCATCTAATTGGGTGAGATTTGATGCAACTATAGCACCTTGCAGTTTTATTCTGATAGCCATTTGGCCAGTCCTTGCCCCTTGATAAGCTTGGTGGGATTTATGTGCAAATCATACTCCAATAGCTTGACAATCCATTTTCCTCTCTTCCCCTCGCTTTCTAGCTGGACCAGAATCTCTTTGACATTGTTGCTAGGAATAAAGGTCGTTATGCTAGATTGTAGCACGTAAACCCTGAAGTCCTTGAGTGCTTTGACCAATGCATAAGCCTGCTTCTCTAATATATCATACTTGATATCAACATCTCAGAGGGCTCTACTGAAAAAGGCTATTGGTTTCTCATGCCCTTCCTCATTTTTCTGCAGCAGTACAACAACAATTGTTTCCTCTAAGGCAAAGGTAAGGATGAAGAAATATTTGGTATAGTCAGGGTTGGCCAATATAGGTGCTTCGACTAAAGCTTTCATGATTGTTTGGAAAGATGATTTTTCCTCTGAGGACCATTTTATCACAACATATTTCTTCAACATGTTAGTAATAGGCTTCATAATTTCAGCAAAATTTGGCACAAAACGTCCGAGGAAGTTTATCTTACCAATAAAATACTGGAAAACCTTTTTGTTTCTGGGGATCTCGATTTGTTGAATGGAACAAAACCTCTTTGGATCAATTTTTATGCCTCCTGCTGATATGATGTCGCCCAGGAGATTTCCTTCTGGCATGACAAAGTGAGACTTACTAGGATTGAGAGATATCCCATACCTCATGCCTTTCTTGAAAAACTGCTCCAAATGCTGCAAATGTTCCTCATCAGACTTGGAGAAAATGGTAATGTCATCTAGTTATTTGACCATAAATTTCTCTCTCTCCCCCACAAAAATATGTCCATGGCCCTCTGAAAACTGGCCCCTGTGTTCATGAGCCCAAAGGGCATCTTGTCATACATGAATGTTCCCCATGGGGTGGTGAATGTTGTCTTTTCTTTGTCTTCCTCACAAACTGCTTTCTGGTTATAACTAGAGTATCCATCCAACAAGGAAATTATATGTGCACCTACCACCCTCTATAAAATATGATCCATATTGGGGAGGGGGTAATTGTCCTTCAAAGAACACTTGTTGAGATTTCTGAAATCAACACATAAGTGTATCTCCCCACTTTTCTTCCTTACAGGCACTAAGTTGGCCACCCAGTTTGAATACCTATATGGTACAATAATATTGGCATCCAACATCCTTTTTATCTCTCTCTCAATTATAGACATTAACATGGGATTAAATTGTCTAATCTTCTGTCTGAATGTCTTGGAGCTAGTTTTTAGAGGGGCCTTGTGCTGGATGATGTCAGTATCAAATGTCTTCAAATCTTCATAGGACCATGCAAAAGTATCAACAAACTTTTTAATGAGACTGAAATACTTGTCTTTTTGTTCTGCAGCTAATGCTTTGGACAACTTGATGATATTGGGATTCTTAGTGGTCCCAATATTTCCCTCTATAACCTCCTCTTCTTGATTCTTCATGGCAGTTCCTTTGTAAACATCATTTTTGTCGAACAATATTTCTAATGGCACTAGTCCTCTCAAAATGTGATTGGTTTTCAACTCCACAATATCATTACCATCCAATGTCTGCAGCAGATGAGAGGATTTTTGATCTTCTAATTTCTCATTTTCATCTTCTTGACTTTCTTGATCAATTGAGATATTGGAGAATTCATCAATGGCATGTAGAAATCTCTGCAGCTCTAAATCATCACTAAAGACTTGTCGGTGCTTTATGTTATTTGGTATGGTTGTTCTATGTTTGATTTCCACCTGATATTTAACATTTGGGCCAATGGGAGGCCTGAACGTGCTGGAAGCTAAGGCCAAAGAATTAGCCTTATGATTCTATTCTATGGGAATGAAAGAAATGCTAAATGCTAGAAAGAAATTATCAATCAAATCCCATATCTCGTTCCTGTACTTCTTGAACCTATGTTTCTTTGTTAGATAGATATTCCTCACTTGATTGATGACCAACTCAGAATCACCAAAAAATGCTAGAAAATCAATGGCCATGTCTTTGGCATCCCTCAATCCCAATACCAGAGCTTCATATTCAACTATATTATTATTAGTCTCAAAATCCAACTTATAAGATAGGCTTATTACTTATTTTGAAGGGGAAATGAGGAGAATAACTGCACCATATCCTTCTCTTGATGAAGATCCATCAAAATACATATTCCACACCTTGTTTTGTTGACCAATCATTGGCTGACTGATATTTCAGGTTCATCATCATCTAAATGAAAAATAGGCGAACCAATCCCATCCTCAATAACATAAATGGGGTGATTGCTTGGGTTCTTATTATCACTGACTATGTAGGTTAACCTTACCTCTCTGTATAGCCTCCTGTGCTCACCACCAAACACAAGAATGGTGGCATATGTGAGGTCCATTTGCAATGATCCTCCAACCTTCTTAGCCCAAGTTATGGATAAGAGCATGCCAAACTTTAGGGGGATGTCGACCACCACAATGTCCATCACTGCACTCTTCATGGGTAATTTTTCTAGAGAAACCACCATATCCTTTATCAATCCTAGGCATTTCACTTTCTTATAATCAAAGGAATATAGGTCTTGGTAAGGATTGGTAATCTCCAGACCTAGTTCTTCCATAACAACTTTGGGCATGACATTGTGAGAGGCTCCTGAGTCCATAGGATAGTTGTGAAGGATATTATCATGGATTCAAAGATATATAGAAAGGAGGAGAAGCATCAGAACCATCCTCAATGTGTGGACCCACAATAATGGTTAAGTTTTCATCTTGTAGACTAATGACATCGGAATATACACTAGAAGGAGCTGGTTGTAGAACTTTCATGTTGGATTTCTTGAAAGGTTCATTTTTTAACAATTCTGTCAAAGGGATAGGAATATTGATTTTGCTCAACTCACGTTCCAGGCTGAAAGAGGTTGATGGCTTATCAACTTCCTTTGTTTCAGGGGCAAGAGGTTTTGATAGTGGAGATGTCGTAGTTTTATATGGAATACCTTTATTTGTATTTGGCTTAGGAGGATCTTCTGCTTATTTTCTTTGATCAGAGGTAGTGGCTTTGGAAGCTCCATTTCTCACCCTCAAATCGTATTTCTTCTTGGTTTGACCTTAAATAATGCCCTCCTCCCCTATATGATCATCAAATTGATTTGAAAATTGTGCTACCTCATATTCTTTTTGTGTTAAGTGACTAGTATAATAATCTGTCTCATTGAAAAGAACAATAGTATCATCCACAACATCATTGTCTACATCTATCTCATCAATCTGATTGTTTTGGAAAGGGGGAACTACCCTTTGATCATAAACAATTCTCCTTTCTCTCTACATTACTTGAGGAGCATCATTAGCCCTTCTGAATTGGTTCTGATTTCTATTACCATCCCCTTGAAAAGTTTTGTTTGGCTGTTTGGATTCCCATTTTATCTTAGCTATATCAGAAGGCAGATCCTTCAAAGTCTTAGTCATCTCTTCAAGTTGGGCATCAGATGTAGTTGGGTTAGAGGAGGTAGGGGCATCCGCTCTCTGTTTTTTCTTCTCTTTATCAAATCTAGTCTTTAATCTGTCGGATGCCAAAATATTAGATTCAAATTCAATGGTTGCTTCCTACATGGATAACAGGGCGGTTGATCTTCTCTCTTTCAGGAGGAGGGAGAATTCAACATCAAATGCATTATCATAAATGATCTTGGTAGAGGATTCAGTTGGTTTGATTTCATCTGGGATTCTACCATACATTTTGTTGAATCTCTCGATGAAATCTAAAATAGATTCAGCATTATTTCTCTTTAGAGCCCCAAATTCAGTGTTGTAATAGAGATATTCTCTCCTATCTCCCCATTGCTTTATAAAAGCTTCATCTAATGCCACAATATCTGCAATGGAGGCTGGAGGAAGACTTATGAACCATTTTATGACCTCCCCATCCAAACTTTGTACAAACAACCTCATCCACACATCTGAATAATCAATGTTAAAGTTGTCTGCAAAACTATAAAAGGCTACCTGATGTTCTTAAACAGTTATTTCACCTTCCCCATTATATCTTGGCAGATATTTCATGTAATCTGTGGTTGGGAGTGCATGTAAAACTACAGGTAGCACTAAGGGTGCATATCTGGCAACAATTATGACATCCATCCTATTAACAACCATGGCTTGAACAATAGGAATCTGCAAATTTATGGGAGATACAGGAGTGGATGCAGGACTGGATGCTGAAGTGGAATCAAGAGTAGTAGATTTCTAAGCCCCTTTGGAAATATGATTCTCAGGGCTAGAAAATTCAAGTTGCTTGTGATGATGGTTTGAAATATTCTCTTGGTGTGCATCTTTTCCCTTGAGGGGGGAAGCGTATCTCTAAGCTAAAGTGGATTTCCTTAGTTTCCTTTATAGCTCAGAGCCTACTATGTTATTATCAAGGTTATAATCATCCTTCTTGGCTTTGCTATTTTCATATTTGGATTTGTTGAATCCCTTTCTGGGCGCAAGTATTTCCTCTTTAAATTTTACTCAGTGAAGTCGTCGAGTGAAAGATGGTAGTCTGTCTGTGTCTGATCTTTGTTCACCATAAAAGGTCAGAGATGATCAATTGTCGTTCTCCTAGGGAAAAATATTTTGTTACTTTGTTTCTTGGCAATGGCACCAGAAAATGTTGGGCCTAAGGTCTGCACCTGACTACTAAAGGGAAAATCTAAGCTACCTATCGGTTTAGAATGATTTATTCTTTTAAATTTTTGTTGGTTGGTCAGAGGGTTATTCTATAAAGACAAAGGAAATTTTGGGTTGGCAAAACGATATGGATGAGGGCCCTCCTTGGTTGATGTCACACTAATGACAGATCAGTGAAATAATAGAAAATGAAGAGAAACAACAAACTAATCAATGAATAATCTACTATAATAAGTTCAATACTTAAAATATCATTTCAAGACATAAAACATGTATCAAAACACAATAAATCCCATAGGTTTTAGAAAAAAAATCTTCACCAAAGCATTAGTTGTTTGACAGGTTGCATATCAGTAAAAATATGTCATACAATAGTTGAAAGGAAATGAAATGTACGTTGCACAAATCAAAAACTGTATTCAAGATAAGAATGTAAACATAAGAAGAGTTGAATGAAACACTGTCATCAAGAGTATGTTCACCAGGTAGAGAGATTTAATCTGTGCATAAAATGGGTCCAACCAGTCTGTTGTATTGCTATTCTTTCCTAAAAAACTCCAACCTTTACAATATCCCAAAACTAACTATTTAAAAGAGTTGTAGAGGCTCTCGTCCTTAGGGTACTAAGACCTAAATTTAGGGAACTGTTCATAAATAAAATAATTAACTTCACTGAGAAATTGGATTTAATCAACAAGAGTGGTTATTATCACACACAGAAGACCACTCTTGCATCTAATCTAGGAAAATGATGGACTAAATCAAATAAAACTACTACTATCTCTCTGACAGAACTGATGCATATGCTGGAGGAACTGAGGGGCCTAAAATAGGCCTCATAGTGATACAACGAAGCTCTTTTTTGAACGAYGACATGTCTGTGAGTAGTTGGAGGCCATTGGAGATAACCAGTTGCTTGAGCAGAGCTTGCTGAAGTGTTTCTGGAACTAATCTGTGTTGACCTATGAATGAGACTTATCTCTCTATCTATGCTTGATATTTCGGAATCCAAGCACAATCTGTATTGACCCCGTCAGATGCCATCTGTAACTATGAAATAGCTTCACTGGAATGGTTGTCATCCCATCGAGCATGAGGGGAGATGTGGAGGCGGGCATCCAATCGGGAGATGGGATGAATGGGAATAAGGGTAGATGATGTGTTAAGATAGATGGCATAGTGAGAGGAGGTGTGAGTAGGTTGGTAAGTGAGTGGAGAACAAGTGGCGAAAGGTGAGAGAAGGCGGTGTTGAAAGATAACCTAAGGGGAAATCGAAGGGGGGGGTAGGCAGTAAGAAGATTAGAGAGCAGGGGGGGTTCCGAGTTCTCAAGGAGACATCACATTAGGTAGGGCCCGTGGTGGGAAAACTAATTACTCGAACCCCTCCCCCCCCACTGTTAAAGGTAGAATGGTCAGGGGGATTCGAGTTGCGATAAGGACCATTGATATGGAGAGTTGGGCCACCATCAATGGAGATCAATGTGGGGGTTAATAGAGGACAAGTGTCAGGTGGTGAGAGGAGCGAGAGTAGTGAGTGGATGAGTGGAGGTGATGTGTAGGTGACGCGGTGATCTGATGTCATTTAAGAACATGAGTGCGCGAGTTGTTGAGGGTGGTTTGGATTCAGACTGCCTTTGGGTCCACAATCCACCACAATATTCCATGTACCCTTCCAAAAATACCATGGTTCCAATTGCGGGATTGCTTAGGAAAATTAACGCTTGAGCATTTTTCGTCCCCACAATTAACTATAGCCCTCAATCTGATTACGATTTGAGATATGGGTAACATTTTCCTGCTACGAGGATCGACGATTCTCGTTGACCTGGGATCAATGGTCCAGATTCACTTCATAATTTTAGGATTCAAGTGTTTTGAATATGAAATATGAAACATCTACTGGAGGAAAAAACTCTAAAGTAAGTAATATGTCGCCATGCGCCATGATGGATTAACAGTCCATAATCTCTTCAGAAATCCGGGCTTTGGGAGTTTCAAATGTGAAGCGTGAATATCTCCCAGAGGAAAACTCCTGAAGTGGACGATCTTCTTCCACATGTCTCCATTGATGTATGGTCTTGATTTGTTATGTGTTTCTGGCACTTTGAGCTTTGGGAGTTTCAAATGTTTGTGCTTTGAAAACTCCCAAAGTGAAAATCCCCGAAGTAAATGATCTGTCACCGTGTGTCATGATCGATGAACGGTCCAGATTTGATTCGGGACTTCGGTATTTAAGATCTTCAACACTTCAGTTCTTCGACTCTACAAGACTTCATCGTGTGTCTTGATAGATGAACGACCCAGATTCTCTTTGGGTCTCTGATAGTTCGGGCTTCGGGTCTTCGGGAATTTGTGGATGTGAAGTATGTCAATCTCCTAAAGGAAAATCACCGAAGTGATTAGGTAGTGCTTATCACTAATTAACCCAAGCTTAAGCCGTGTTAAATACTTCAAGGGTTTGGGACTTCTGATGACTCTTGGTGTTAAAC
>SNQJ01S0109126.1:0-29282 GCA_010110895.2 Picea sitchensis
ATCCTCATTCATCTTTAGTTGTTCAAATTTCAATCTATATGTCTGAATTTTGGCACCTTTTACTTTCTCATTTCCTTCATAACTGCTAATAAGTTTATCCCACATCTCTTTGGCAGATTCAAGATGCATCACCTTTACAAACTCAACTTCAGCAATTCCACTCAAGATAGCATTCATTGCCTTTGAATTGAAGCTAAATTCTAGCTTATCATCTTTGGAAGCTAGCACAATGGGTTTTGTATATCCAGTCTCTACTACATCCCAAACATCAGCACCTAAGGCCATAATGTATGTTCTCATTCTAACTTTCCATAAAGAAATTTTTTTTCCATCAAACAGTGGAGGCTTATTGGTTGAAGTCCCTTTATGACTAGTCATGTTTAAGCTTACGGATCTACCTTTAAATAAAAGGAACCTGCTCTGATACCAATTTTTGAAATTAGTAAGACAACTGAGAGGGAGGGAGGGTGAATCAGTTGTTACTGTGCTTAAACAATCGTATGCCTATTAAAATATTATTAATCTTCTCCAAGTGATCATCAAGATTATGCAAGACATGAACAACAAAAATAACAAACATCAATCACACATATGATATACATAGAGACATATATTCATGAGGAAACCCATAAAGGGAAAAAACCTCTTCTTCTTAGAATGATAGGCAGTATTTTAAGTTCTGTACATCATCTTTCTTTGAGCACCAACTCAAAATGAGGCTGCAACCTCTTCTTTAACAAGTTGCAACTTGCTGAGAGCACCAACTCTCTGGTTTCTCTAGCACCCACTAGAAGGAAGCACCAACTCCATGAGTGTTCCAGCACCAACTAGATGGAAGCACCAACTTCCAGTCACACAAGAACCAACCTATATAACAAAGAACAATGGTTCTCCCTTGCACCACCTTACCGCCCTAGTTTTTCTCGCTACAACCAGATGGAAGCAACAATTCCCTGTGTTCAAGCACCCACTTGAAACTCTGAGGACAAAAATCCTCCCTAGCACCACCCTACCACACTGATTATAAATATTTTCTTGAATGATAACTTACAACAATACAGATATGTCAATGCTTACCATTTCTTCTCTGTTCTTCAATTCTTCACTGCTTCTGTCTGTTCATGCTTACCTCCACTTGTTGTCTCTTTCCATCTATTCTTTGTCTATTCTTCGAATGATGTTAGGTTCTTGTACATTCTTCTCTTTTCACCATTTCTGCTCTGTCCCGCTTTTATTCTTCATCTCTGACTTTGTTCTCACTCTGTTCATACTGTAATTTTCGTTACATACGGTTCAACTCATTTTGCAGAGAAAACAACCTTTTTCACTTAGTCACTGCCTTTTTCTTTTATGCTTTCTCTCCTTCTTCGTTACACTATGAATCTCCAACACCCAAGAACAATGATTCAGCTAATCCATTACACTACGAATCTCCAACGCCAAGAAAAATGATTCAGATAGTATAACTGAATCGTAATTGGTCAATAAATCACAAAGTGAAACAGTAACCATTCGATCAGATTGTCTATTTAATCTGCATCGTTGGATTATACGCGCAGAGGCTTAAATCGTGAACTGAAACAACAACCCTTTGATCAGATTGTCGATTTAATAAGCACCGTTGGATTAAATCCACAGAGGTGCTAAGTTCCTCTCCACGTGACCACTGGCTGTGACCATACGCCCACCAAAAAGGTGCTTTGTGACTTTGCACATTGGATATTTTGTTGCGAGTCACCTCGATTCTCCCAACTCCCGATCTTCGAGGTGGAGCCTAGCAATGCTAGCTCCTTCCCCTCATTCTCCACTAACGTGAGCTCGGCTGTGACTTGGGGCCAAGCACTTAGGGACTTAGCATTTCAGGAAGTTGGAAGTTAGATCACTTCCTTTCTTCAAGGTCCGAGCTCCTGAACTCCGCCGTGTAAGATCAATGGTCCACAGTCATAAGTGATCCAACGACCCAGATATTTCCTTCATGAATCGGGACTTCGCGACTTCACGTTTCGGCTCTTGTCCGATTGACGGCCCAGGACATTCCTCGATCAACGGTTGTGATCACCTTCGTGAACTCGTACTTCACACGTTTTCGCTTCTCCTATCTTTGATTTCTCGATTTGAAAATCAGCGCAATGTTGATCTCTCGCCATGTGTCATGCCTCAATGAGCGGTTAGGATTCCTTCTGAGCTTTGGAGTATTGAATGACTCTTGGGCTCATCCTCCTTGCAACTCCACTAGATCTAACAACCCACGGCTAATAGTTCCTCTTCTCTCCAGGGATCTCTATCGTCCTTCGAGACTATCAATGGCTCCTTGGCAAATAACTCAACGTCAACCCTTCTAAGCTTAACTCCACGAGGTGACTTCGACCCTCGTCCTTCCTAAGATTGTAGACAACAATTTCTCATGGTCTAGTCATTCCCGATGCTATCATCTCTACTTTCATGTTTTCCATCAATGCTACCAATATGCCATCGTCGTTATTGTTCTTGCCATTAATGACAAGCACACTCTTCTTGTAACCACGTCAACACGTTGCTTATGTGGGCCACTTTTCTATGAAACATTGGGAAAGTGAGTACTTCTTTCATTAACCATTCTTCCCTTCTATTTGTGTTGATTTGTGGTATTATTTACACTCTCGATATCCTCTACTTTCTTTTCAACAATTATTGTTGGTGGGTCTTGATTTTCACCCTCCTTCTCTCCAAATAAAAATGTATTAGCAAGTGAAATTCTAAAACTGATAGATCTCATATGGTGCATGAAAAAGTGGTTAGGGTCAAACCCCCTGATTTATTCTCTAGACTTTAAACTGTATCGGTCCAACTACAATGCAATTCATCAATTTTTGAAATACCTCTCAATTGAATTTCCCCAATTTTCCACGGTAAAGGAATGAATTGCTTTTTTCTTTTATCATGAAAGAAATATACCCAAAATCTATATTGTCTGGCAACCTCTATAGAAAATATTTTATCAAGAACATAGTACGGGACATAAAGAGGCATTTCATGGGAACAATAGATTCTAACAACACTATAGTGTTCCATACTTCCAATGCTCCCCTTTTTATCCAAGAATGTTGATGCTTCCAAGGATAGTCTGNTTCTTTTCAACAATTATTGTTGGTGGGTCTTGATTTTCACCCTCCTTCTCTCCAAATAAAAATGTATTAGCAAGTGAAATTCTAAAACTGATAGATCTCATATGGTGCATGAAAAAGTGGTTAGGGTCAAACCCCCTGATTTATTCTCTAGACTTTAAACTGTATCGGTCCAACTACAATGCAATTCATCAATTTTTGAAATACCTCTCAATTGAATTTCCCCAATTTTCCACGGTAAAGGAATGAATTGCTTTTTTCTTTTATCATGAAAGAAATATACCCAAAATCTATATTGTCTGGCAACCTCTATAGAAAATATTTTATCAAGAACATAGTACGGGACATAAAGAGGCATTTCATGGGAACAATAGATTCTAACAACACTATAGTGTTCCATACTTCCAATGCTCCCCTTTTTATCCAAGAATGTTGATGCTTCCAAGGATAGTCTGAATGTTTTTGGCCAAATATAAGTTTCTTAAAAGAAGAGACAAACGCGTTATAAACTTAATAAAAATAGTATGTATCCTTTTGTTTCCATAAGGCTTGGTACCACATTTGTATTGGTCAATATTACATTCAACTTGTCTTCCCGCACTCAAACCCTTAAACATATGACAGTAGGTGATAGAAAATATTAAATATGAGGACATATAAAATCTCTTGTTTTTCTTGAAATTTGATAATTGTGAAGAGATTTCTCCATAAATGATCTTTGCCCAGTCGAAGATTGCTTTTTCATGAACTGTGAAATGTAAAATATAAAGAGCCAATTGAGGAATACTTTTTGTAGAGTCTTGACTTGTCCCTCTGGAAAAAAACTATGCTATCTATCGATAAGTGTTTTTCAATAAACTAACCTGAATATTGGATAGGTCTTCAGGCATCGTTGTAGGATCTTCAAGATATTCTTGTAAAAGTTCCAGTCCATTGTTTATTTCCTTCAAAAATATTTTGGATTTGTCTCCTTTGAATGTGATTGTTGGCTCGAGAAGTTTTAACATTCTTTTAAACACTGATGGTGATAGAGAAATGGGAGATTCTCATTGGAGTTGGATTATCATGTGATTTAGATCATATTTGTCTACACACCAGGAAACGATCTCTCTGGAATCAAAAACTACTAGTACACAACCTACTAAGGCAACTCCTAATGTCCAGAATTTTCTTTCATTCATTTATGGCAATGACAGTGATGAATAGTACCAATATGACCTCGACCACTAGAATCTTTGTTCCTCTCGCCCAAACAAGTTCAGAGTATCACCACAAAATTGTTCTCTTCTTCTTGTTTCTATGTTTGATGAAGTTGGAAGACTCTTGTACAATCACTTTAAGATGTTAATTTCAAAGTAAAAAAAAATTGATAATATAACTTGAAACTCTTCTTTCAAAGGAAGTATTAATGTGAATTAAATTCGAGTTAATGGAGAAATGACTCGAAAAGTGTGCCATTAATAATGACCTTTAAATATTTTAATTAGATATTACCCTCCGTAAAATTAGCATTTAGTATGTCTTGGGAAAAGTGATAAGACAATACACGTATTACACAGAGGATCGAATGTACATGACAAGAAATATTAGAATCAAGATGAACTCGCAGGTCTGCCAACCCATGGTGAAGACTCAAGAAATGGTTAAGTATGGAGTTGCATCGGTCAAACATAAGGAGAAAATGATTTCAAAAATTTATGACCCGCGAATCCGCGATGAAATCGAAAATCGACTAACTGTATGTTGGAATACTGAGAAGGGGGGGTGAATTAGTGTGAGCACTTTATACCACTTTTAACCACAATATATGAACATCAACTTTATCAACAACATTCAACAGTTTATCATCAATGTATCATCTATGATTTCATTCAGTATATCATGAGCATATAATCATAAGCAACATCACATCAAATACACAGTACACCAGTATTTACGTGGAAACCCAAATGGGAGAAAACCACGAAATGCTTTCTTATATATATCAAGAATCCATTCATAGGAAGTGCCAATTTCCAAATTCTCCAGCTACAACTGGAAGGAGGCTACAACCCCCTATTCTCAGGCTCCAACCTGAAGGAAGCTACAACTCCCTTAGTTTTTTAGCACCAACCGAAAGGAGGCTACAACCCCATTTCCTTGCCCCATCTTATCACCCTGAAATATAAGTGCAGGCCAATTGTCACTACCACAATCATTGCCACTGTCACTACCTCTGTCACATCAACCCGTCACTGTATCCAACATGTCACATCAACTTATCCAATCTATCACTGTCACAGATACTCAACTAGATCCTCTCACATGGATCGTATACCAAGGGCACATCTCAACTAAATGTCCAACATCACCAACACATGCCTCTACCAAGCATGTACCAAACCATCAACCTGTAACACAACAAGTGCATCAACCATGCACCAACACCTATACCAAACCATGCATCAACCATGCACCAACACCTGTACCAAACCATGCATCAACCATGCACCACAATTGTACCAAACTGTAACACACCCACGACGGGGCTTAAAATTTTTCGCTTTTCTTAAAGGACAGAATCTCCATTCATGGTTTCTAATTTGGAAAGTCAGGGAACCAGTCCGACCTCCTGGTCAAGGATCTCTGATTTTGAAGCCAAACAACACTCTGAGACCTTGATGGTTTCGTTCTGTAATTAAACACATAACCTTTCAGCTTCTTGGTGCAGGTTTAAGGGCACCCGCGACCTTCCCTTTTGTTCCCCTGTTAAATCTCAGAGTATTGGGCGTTAGCTCCTTTTCTGGATAATCCCCCTCTTGATGTGACCTTGGGCGATGACCTTATGGGACCGCGTGATTGCGGACGCAACCAAAGGTAGTTTGAATCAAACTGTTTTTCGGCCTGCAATCCTCCTCGAGCCTCTACGTCTCCTCTTTTCAATTCCACGGTTTGAATCGTGGCCCACCCTCAACTTTTTAATGTCTGTGCAACTCCTATCCTGCAATGCTATGGGACCGTTGATCTCTCGATCTTGACAGTACTTAGAAAACTAGTGGTTTAGATCTATCCCTCTCAGACCTACGGATCAGATCTGACATCTTGCAAAATCAGCAGATGAGATCTCCTTCGTGATTTGGGTTTCGTGAGTTTCAAATCTCAAAAATTTGCTCTCTTACATACTTCAATCTTTTGAGTTGACGATCTACGGGCACCTGTCCTCCTAATCAACGGCCCTACCTTTACTTCGGGTGGTTGACCTTTCAACTAGATCAACGGTCTTGTGGCCCTCTTCTTGATCAAGACCCCTGAAGAGATGTTCTCTGAAAAGAATCCAAAAGTAAGCCATCTCAAAATATTTGGTTGTCATGTATTTGTACACATTCCAAAAGAGAAGAGAACCAAGATGGACCCTTCAGGAAAGAAGGGAATATTTGTTTCATATTGTGAGGTCTTCAAGGCCTTCATAATATACATATTAGGTTACCATCATATTGAGATCAGCAGAGATGTAACCTTTGATGAAGATACAACACTCAAGAAATCAAGAAGATGCCATCTTGAAGAAGTATATGAAGAAGAACCTTTGACTCCTAGGGTTGCAGAACCAGTGAGGGAAGTCATAACTTCCCCTGATGAGGATATTCTAGAATATCATGACATAATAGAATCTCAAGAACCTCCCCAGATGACGATCTCCCATAAGAGAAAGCTAGCCTGGGAAAGGAAACTTATTCAATATGGAGAGAAATATGGTGCCCCCGAAGGAACCACGAGACAAGTCAAGAAACCCAAGCCATTCTCCAATTATATGGATTTTATGTGTGATCTCTTAGAGAAGGATCCTACTTGCTTTAATGAAGCTATTCAGAAGAAAGAATGGGCAGATTCCATGATAGAATAATACCAATCCATTATAAAGAATGATGTATAGGAAATAGTTCCCAGACCGAAGAGCAAGAATGTGGTATCTTCCAAATGGCTATACAAGATAAAACATGTTGTTGATGGAAGTATTGAGAAATGTAAAGTAAGGTTTGTTTCTCGCGGTTTTTCTCAAAAGGAAGGCATTGACTATGAAGAGACGCTTGCTCATGTAGCCAGATACACTTCAATCATAACCATCATAGCCCTTGCAGCTAAGATGAAATGAAAGTTACACCAAATGATGTGAAAACAACTTTCTTAAATGGTGTCATAGAAGAGGAAGTGTATATAGGACAACCTCAAGGTTTTGAAGTTGAAGACAGAAAGACTCATGTATGCAGATTGAATAAGGCTATGTACGGATTGAAACAAGCTCCTAGAGCTTGGTATGGAAGAATTGACAACTTCTTGACGAGCTTGGGCTTTACCAAGAGTAAAGCAGATTCTAACCTTTACTTCAAGGTTATGAATGATGAGTCTGTTATATTACTATTGTATGTGGATGACTTATTTCTAACTGGAGAAGAAAAGTTCATCATTGAGTGTAAGAAGAAGCTCGTTGCAGAATTTGACATGAAAGACCTTAGCCTAATGCACTATTTCTTAAGTCTTGAGGTCTGGTAGAGCCCAGAGAAGATCTTCCTCAACCAAGGGAAGTATGCAGTTGAAATACTGAAGAGGTTTGATATGTTGGAGTGCAAATCCATAAATACACCCATGGAAATAAAGTTGAAGCTCTTGGTTGACACTTCATCAGAATTGATTGATGCTACATTGTACAGACATATCATTGGATCGTTGATGTATTTGACGAACACCAGGCCAGATATATGTTTTGTTGTGAACACCTTGAATCAATTTCTAGTAGAGCCCAAACGTGTTCACCTAGTTGCTGCAAAACATGTGATGAGGTACCTTAAGGGTACATTAGATTTTGGTCTCAGTTATAATGGAGATCATAACTTCAAATTGAGTGGTTATACCGATTCAGATTGGACTGGAAGTGTCTCTGACAGAAAGAGCATTTCAGGATGTTGTGTCAATCTGGGGTCAGCCATGATCTCATGGAAGAGTAGGAAGCAATCAAGTATTTCTCTCAGCACGGCAGAAGTAGAATACATTGTTGCATGTTCCACCAGTTGTGAATCCATATGGCTTCGGAAGTTGTTGACAGGTCTATTCGATCTGGAGATGGAAGCAACCGTGATTCTATGTGATAACCAAAGTTGCATAAAGATGACAGAGAACCCTTTGTTCCATGACAAGTCAAAACACATAGAAATCCAATATCATTACATCTGTGATGTGGTGCAGAGAGGAACCATAAAGCTCTAGTATTTTAGCATAGATGAACAAGTTGCAGATGTGTTGACCAAGCCTCTGTCTCGTGTAAAGTTTGAGCATTTTTTAGATAAGCTTGGTGTAGTCCGAAAGGACCTCCCTCGAAAGGGGGAGTAGTTGTGATGCCAGCCTCGTGCTGAAGATTTCCATCTTTGTGTTGATGTTGTTGTGATGCCAACCTCGTGTTGAATATTTCTAGCTTCATGTTGATGTTGTTGAGATGCCAACTTCGTGCTGAAGATTTCCAGCCTAGTGTTGATGTTGATGATGCTCCATCCTTTGTGTTGTGATGTTGTTGTTGTTGATGTTGCATCAGCCTTGTGTTGTTATTGATGATGATGATGTATTAGTGTTATACTAATCCATGTTAATGTAGATAATGATGATGCCATTCCACCTCCATGCTGTGGATGATGATATTGATGATGAAGAAAAACTTCTGATGATTTATAGATATGCCAGTCAGTGTTCTGGATGTTGTTGATGTTGCTGCCCTCTCTCTCTCCTGATGATGTTGTAGATACCCTTCTTGTTAAGGGGTAGTGTTGAAATATTGAACTACAAAGAGTATTCTATTTATTATTGAGTTATTATTCATTAGATCAATCCCCTTTTGTGGATTGATCATGTCAGGCATTGTAATTGACCAAATCCCCTTTTGTAGATTTGTCAAACCCTAAATATAATATGCAAATTTAGAAGTCAACCCCCAAGCTAATTAAAGTGGTTTTAACAACTAAGAAGACAAGTCAACCCCACATAGTGAAGAGACACCTTTTCAGTACTTACCAGTTTGTATAAATAAGGGAAGTCGGTGCCTCATTATCTCACTCACTCATTCGCTCATCCAGTGCACAAGTTTGGTCATTACAGTTGGGAGAAGAAGGAAGAAAGAGGTACATTGCTTACTGTTGGATATTCTCTAGTGTTTTGGTTTACTTTCTTGGCATTGTATTGGCTATCTATATTAAGGAAGTTTTGATGGGTTTTCTCCCCCATGAGGTTTTCCCAGGATAAATACAGTGTATCTTGTGATTGTGTTTCTCTCAGTGATCCTACCTATGGTATAGTTATCTAGTAAATTGAAAAGAAACCTAATATTAGCTTAAACCTTAACATAATTTGGGGGTTGATACTTGTCTTTTGGTTGAAATGGTATTGGTTCTTAAAGCCACAGTGTTAAACAAGTTGTAATTATAACCACGCAAAAAATGGGGTGCTATTGGTAGCACCACTTTTCGATTCGAAGGTTGATTTTAAGCTTTTGGTTGCCATGGTACCAGTTGTTAAGGCTATGGTTACAAACATGTTGTAATTTTGACACCCCCCCAGCAAAAAAAATGTGTCTTATTAGTAGCACCACTTTTCCATTTAAGGGTCGATTTTAAGGTTTTTGTTCACAACATTAGGGAGTTTTAAGGCCATCGTTGCAAAAGCTTGTATTTTTAACATAAAAAAGGGTTATTCTAGGAACACCATTTTTCGATTTGGGTGTTAGTTTTGGTGTTTTTAGTGCTAGAGTTCATGTTTTGGAGTCATAGTTCTCATCAAGTTGGTAACTATTTTTACCCATTTCTCTCATCATTCAATAGGTTATTAAGGGATCTTTGGGACTGAGCTCTTTTCCCTCTCCTCTAACATGCATAATGTCTTTTCACCTAATTTTAGCATTCAATTTATTGTAGATATGTATGGTCACTCTTCAATTCTCCACTTCACTAAATTGATTTGGCTTCATTCTTGGTTTTATCATTCAATCTTTGTGGTGCTCCTTAATTTTGGTTCATGGTTCCATTCCCTCCCCTACAAGGGTAAATAATTGATAATGGGGCACTATGTTTATTGCCCTGCAACTGCTGGAAACATGTGGTAAGTGCATCATTATGAAAGCTCTTATTTTATGGAATTGATTACCATGAAGGTCTCTATGTTTGTATCCATGGAACAACATGACACCTGGAGATATTAGTTTGAAACTAGGTTCAATGATTTTGAAAAAGCTAAAGGCCATCTTCATGTTGAAGCTACAAAGTGCATTTTGGCTTTACAAGAATGGGAGATTGAATTTAAGGTTTCCCTCATAGTCATCCTTAAAGGTTGTATGTGCAAACTGGGTGCCTTCACCTATGCCATTGAGACCCATTAGTTCAACTAGCAATCCATGTGAATTTTCTATCTCTTGATGCTCTGATGCTCCTATGGAAAGCTTGACCAATCAAAGGACTGACTATGATGACAAGTCCTACACCACCATTCAAGAAGATGCATTTATTGTGTCAAAATTATTTTAGCTCTTAATTATCCATGTTTTTCTTATTCTTATTGATGTTTAAAATAGTTTTTTTACATATATCCTTGCAAGTTTTGGAAAAATATAATTTTAGAATTTTGGATCTTGGATTTTTGATAACTTTATATATACAATATTATTTATTGACAATTATACATAGGTATGGTATGTCCTAAAATTATCCCTATAATAAAGCCACACCTTTTTTATTTTATAATAATAATAATCTAATTTTAAGGTCACGACCAAGCCAAACACTGAATTGGTGTATGAGACTCCCTTATTTGTGGGATAAGGGACCCCCTCCATGCAATGATTGACTGTTAAAGTCTACAGAGGTGTACATACCCTACCCCCCTTTGGATTTGAACATGTGACCTCCCAGGAGGAAACATGTGTTCTTAACCATTGGGCCCACTCAAGATTTGATCTCGAAGTGTTTTATGGTATGAATCTACAATGTCAAATAATATTCTCCTCTTTGCAATTAATCACTAACATATCTTCTCTAACGACCTATAAACCTTACAAAATTGTTATATCTTTTCTTAGGTATATAATTGTGTGTCTTTCATTTGTTGATAACTTGTTTTTGAAAACAATCGTCTTTCAATATAATTTGTGTCATCTTTGTTATGATATTTTTTTACCAAGAAGAGGTTTGACTAAAATTTGTCTAAATATGGGATGCAGAATTAGTCATAAATTTGTAAGTGAAGAATAACACAAAATAATTAGTAAAATATACTTGTGAGGATAATTAACTTTGCATGCAATTCAAAGGAACACATATGATCATTGGTTGATGTAATGAAGAGGTGTTGGAGCTAGTATATATAGATGCACATGGATCAACAAAAGTGGGATCTAGAGGAGAAAGTAAGTATCTCATCACTTTCATGGATAAATTATGTAGAAAAGTATGCATCCATTTTATGAAAAGGAGGTCATAAGTATAAGAAGTTTAAAAAGATAAAATCTCTTGTCGAAAAGAAAACTAGAAATGTACTAAATGTCTCGAGGAGTGACCATGGGAGTGGATATTACTCCAAGTATTTTAATTAGTTGCATGGAAATGAGGAGGAAGTAAGTATATCATCACTTTCATGGACAAATTATGTACAAAAGTATGCATCCATTTTATGAAAAGGAGGTCACAAGTATAAGAAGTTTAAAAAGATAAAATCTCTTGTTGAAAAGCAAACTAGCAAGGTACTAAATGTCTCGAGGAGTGACCATGGGGGTGGATATTACTCCAATTATTTTATTTAGTTACATGGAAATGAAGTCATTCTTTGATTATAGTTGACTTTTCACACACAACAACATAATTAAGTTGCAGAGAGAGAGAGAGAGAGAGAGAGAGAGAGAGAGAGAGAGAGATTGTAACTTTGCAAGAGAAGCTTGAGTGCATGCCAATAGAGGCTTGCCTTAGTAAAAAAAAATTAGGCAAACAATGTTAGGATGACTGCATACCTAAGTAATCGATCATCAACATCTGTCCTAATGGATATCATTTCAGAAGAAGCTTGGTCAATTTAGAAACTTCCATTTCCAAGATTAATTGGATGTTGTTTATAAAGTTGGCTTAGTTTGAAAACGTACAAGTTTGACAACAAGTCAAGGAATTGTATCATTATTCTATATGGTAGTGGGTTCAAGCAATATAGGTTGTTCAATCGAAACTTGTAATATCAATGAAAGTAGAGATGTAGTCTTTGATGCAAATGAGTTAACATGTATTAACGTGCACTTGGTGTTAAATTTTTGTGTTGTGATAAAAATTCCACCTCACAAAGTGCCACATATATGCACATACCATAGAGATTTTTACCCTAGTGTTGAATCCAACTTCACCAAAACCCCTCTGAAATAATGTGCATAAGAAACAAAAATAGTAAAACATGAATAATATTTAAAGAAATTAAATGCAAAAAAACAAATACAAGAGAAAATAAGATTAAACATATAGAATATATCCCTTGTATTAAAGTTCTCTAACAAAGTGAGAATTTTTCATGGGCCTCTTCGAGGGGGAAACCTCCTATGAGAAGAGATACAATTACAATAAGAACACTTCACAAAACGTTCCATAGCCTTCTGACTCCATAAATAGCTTCCTAAGAGCAAAAATTGTAACTACGTATGGTATCGACATTAATGGGTACCAACCACCCAGTGGGCCTTATTTAATAAAGAGGACCCTTTTCACATTAATTAACTACCTACTAACTATCTAATGGGCCTTATTCAAAGAAGGTGGACTCATACAATAATTGACTAAATGCTAAGTACCCAAAGTAGGGAGGTTAGGGTAGGACCCTAACATGCCCTTCCCCTTCAAAAGAAGTGTTGTCCTCAAGGTTGGAGCTATGGAAATTGATATAAAATCATTGTTCGTTCCCAAGTAGCATATTTCGGTTTTGTATCTTTCACTGGATCAAAAATTCTTGAATGGTGTGTTGGCATAGTCGACGCTCTCTAGTATTCGATATTACTTTCAACTGGAGCCAAATGGACCCCTCTTCATCCAGTTTTAGGAGGTTAGACTAAACTTAGTAATTTGACCCCACTACCTTCTTCAAACAAGACACATGAAAAAATAGATGGATCTTGGAGTTAGATAGAAGAGCCAATATATAGGCAACTTGTCCAATGTGCTTGAGGATCTGATAGGGTCCACATAATTTCAATGCGGGCTTTTAGTGGATTTTATCTTTGGGAGATATCTACTTATAAGGTTGAAGACAAACAAACACTTGATCCCATACTACAAAAGAATGCTTGGAGTGATGTTGGTTAACTTGTTGCTTCATGTGATTTTAGGCCATTACCAGATTGTCATTAAGGGTGTGAATAATGGTCTCTCTAGTCTGAAGCATGCAATCAACTACTTGAACATTGGATGTACCTAGTAAAATATGAAACCACTGAAGGGGGTTTTTGGACATAGACTGCTTCATAAGGTGTCATTTTGGTAGCACCATGATAAGTGGTATTGTACCATCATTTTGCAATGGGTAGCCATTGTGCCAACTTGTGCTACTTGTTTAGAGAAAAACATTGTAAATAGGTTTTCAAGCACTTGTTAGCCACTTCTGTTTGACAATATTTTTTAGGATGGTAAGTTGTGCTCATGTTCAATGGTAACCCTTGAGTTTAGTTAACTCCTGCCAAAATTTGTTAATGAATGTGGGGTTGTGATCTAACACAATGAAAGTGGGCATACCATTTGACTTAAAAATATGATCCATGAAAACCTGGGAAACCAAGGAAGGTGCACATGGGTGTAGTAGGGTACAAAAGTGAGACGATTTAGAAAGGCGATCAATTACCACCATGATGACTAATTTGTTTCCTATTTTCAAAAGATCCACTATAAAATCCATAGAAATGTCAATCCAAAAAGTGGTTGGGATCAGAAGTGGTTGCAATTCCCCATGATTCTTAACTATCTTTCCTTTGTTCTATTGACATGTGTCATATGAGGCTACAAAAGTTTGGATGTCTTTTTTTGTGCCTGTCCAAAAACAAAAACCACTTAACATGTTTGTAGGCTTCATGAAAGATGTAGTGATATGTGGTAGGATATGAATGCAATGCCTCTAATACCTTGGGTTTCAACTTCAAATTCTGGATCACAAAAATGTGTCCTTTATACTACAAGGTATATTTCTACCAAGTGTATCCCTTAGGTGGATTGGGTCCCTCATGAATCTTGTGGATGAGTTGAACTATAGACTCATTGATCCTCCATTCTTGGTGGGCTTCGTGAGCCAATTAGGCACAGGTAAGGATAAGGATAATAGAGAAAGCATCTGCCACCACATTTTCTTTGCCTTTTTTTATAGATGACCTTGCAATCATATTCAAGCATCTTAGTGACCCACTTGTGTTACTTCGACAATGGAAACCTTTGCTTCAAAAATATTTTAAGCTATGATTATTTGTTTTTATGTGGAAATGCCTCCCAAGGAGATATGGTCACCAAGTATTGATTGCATGTAGGATGGCCATCATCTCTTTCTCATATGTATATTTACCCAAAAAAAATTCACACAATTGTTTACTAGTGAAACCCAAGGAGCATCCATCTTGCATCGATATGGCTCTAAGGCCTCAATCTAAAGCATGTCACATTCCACGAAAAAAAATTTAGTGAAATTAGGTATGGCTAGTACATGTGTAGTACACATGGCTTCATTTAAGATTAAGGAGGCTTGCTCGAAAACCTCATTCCAAACAAAGGCATTCTTTTTAAGCAGAGTGATTAATGGTGTAGAAATTCAGTTGTAATTCTTGACAAATTTCCTGTAGTATCCCATAAGTCCTAAGAGCCTATGTAATATTTTGAGGGTCTTGGGGTGTGGCCAATCCTACATGGCCTCAGTTTTCTTAGGATCCACTAGCACCCCATCCTAAATGACAATGTGACCCAAGTATTCGACCTCTAAAGCACCAAAAGAACATTTTGAATGCTTAAGGAATAATTAGTGGTCTCGAGAAGTTGGAGAGATTTATCAACACTCGCCATATTTGCTTTCTAGTTTTTGCTATAGATTAAGATATCATAAAAAAATACAAGCAAAAAAATGTGTAGGAAGAGACGAAAAATATTGTTCATGAGGCTCTGAAATGTAGAGGGAGCATTGCAAAGCTCAAAGGGCATCACTAAAAATTCATAATGGCCTTCATGTGTGCAGAAGATTGTCTAAGGGATGTTTGCCTCCCTCATCTATATTTGGTTGTATCTTGAACAAATATAGAATTTAGTAAATAAATTTAAATCATGAAGCTCATCCAAGAGATATCAATAATAGGAATAGGAAATTTGTCTTTGACAGCCGGCTTATTTAGAGCACGAAAATCAAGACACATACACCAATTGCCCTCTTTCTTTAAGCTTGTGACCACAAGTGAGGAGCAAGGGTTCATACTTTGTCTGATGACTCTTGCATCCAATAGTTCTTGAATAATCTTTTCAATTTCATTATTCTGGATAAAAGGGTGCCTATATGGGTGCACATTAGGGGGTTGACTACCCGAAATCAATGGAATACCATGCTCATGCTCACCACATGATAAGGGTAACCGGAGTTTCAAATACATTTTGATGTTTAATAAGTACCAAATATAATTCAAGGTGAACTTCTTGTGGGGGGATATCCATCACTTGTATGGCATTGATTTAGAAATAATGTTAGAGTGGCCTTTCTTCAATAGTTTCTCCATACAATCAAAGCTGATAATTTCAGAGGAGCTAAACTTGAGCCCCTTGAGGATATGTTTTTTGGATGTCTTTAGTAAAGTTCATGTACAATTCTTAGAATTCTATGGTGATCGTGCCCAATGTTCTTAACCATTCTTATCCAAGTACCATGTCACAACCGCCCATTTCAATAACAAACATGTTAGATTTGAGATTATATTCTCCAAGTTGGAGTTTCACCTTCTCACAATCCCATCACACTTCAGCATGCCTCCATTGGCCATCATAATTTGAAAATTATGCACTGCATGGACATAACAACAGGTTACCTCTACCACTCACCTATGAATAAAATTGCGAGTGGTACCACTGTCAACTAAAACAATCACCTTTTTGTTTTTTATGTAGCCAATCAACATAAGGATATAAGGAGTTGATAGGCCTAATAAAGCATAGACTGAAATCATGGGTTTCATTTGAGGTCATTTTGGAATGGGGTCATCTTGAGGAGGAGGTTTTTTGTCCTCAACTTCCATCTTGATAAGGGATTCCTCACGAGTTCCCTTAGGGAGGTCAAGTTGGGACATATCCATTTGAAATATTTTCTATCATTTGCATTTACACCCTTTAAAAATTTTATCATCACAATTATAGCAAAGTTGGAGGCAACGATACTCAAATATTACTTCCTGAGATAACTTGTGGACCCTCAAGGGATAATATGGTGGAAATTGGTAGTATGCATCATAAGAGGGTGAGGGAAAGAAGGAAAATAAGATCTTTTGAACTATACATTTACCACCATTTTGGCCTCAAGAGTTCATTGAGAGTCCTCAAACCACATAGTTAGGTGTTGCATCAAGACTTGTGTTTTGATTTCCTCCGTGAGACCACTAATCAAGCATTCTTTTAAAATAAGATTCAGTTATACCTTATATGTGTATTTCAAATTGCTCAAAAGTTGTTATAAAGTTTGCAACTATGTCAGTTTAGCGCAACTTAGTCAACCTACATAGATAGTGAGGGTCTCTTTCAAAATGAGCATAGATGGTTTTCACAAATTGGATCCAGGTAGGTGGTAGTTCACTCCCGTAACTGTTGGTGTGTGTCCAAATCACTCTAGACCACCACTATGGCGACTTGGTTCACCTCAAGTCGAACTCATTAAGTTATACAAAGTATATCATGTGTAAATTATTCATTATTCACAACGGTTAATGAGAATTCTTTCCATTCTTTCTCTCCTTCTTCTTCTTTTTCCAAATCTCTCTACAAATGTGTGTACCGTTGTTTAGCTAGATCTATTCTGTACAGGTCAACACATTTACACCAAGTGGTTACAATGCCCTTAGGGCCTAGTGCTCCTCAAAGTGGTTACATAACCATTCATGCCCAATACACATCTCTAAGCAACAACCCAAGTAGGGTGTCATCTTTAGTAAACCCTAACATTCCATTAGCCAAGAAAAGCATCTCACTGAGCTCATGAGGTTAACCCTTAGAGCACCGCATCTAGCTAACATCATGCTAACTAATCTACTATAAGCTTCATTATCAAAATGGCAAGGACTAAAACAACTACTGTATCTAAGTTAAGCGCTCTCTTTCCCTTATATAAACTAAGGGAGAGGGAGGTCAATAAGAATCCTACTCTAACTCAACAAGGAAAATCCCTAATTGGAGCACTCCTCTAATTAAAGCATCTATGTATGAACACAAGGGTCATCTCAACCCCAATATGATGCACCCTCTAAACAAGATGGTCCCGATGCCAAGTGATCCTCTTCTATTTGTGTTCTAAGTTGCTACAATGCCCTTAGGGCCTAAACCCTACCTCGTGCATAACACTTCTCAAGGTGGTTACATAACCATTCATGCCTAATAGTCTTCTCCAAGCAACAACCTGAGTAGGGCATCCCACATGTGACAACTCACCTACTCTACATATTTTCATGCAACACATGTGCCCTCCTAACCAAGCATCTTGAAATCAGTGTGAAGTGCTTGTCCATTTGTCAAAAGTAGATGAAAATGGGCTATGAGTTAAAACACCCATAATTAAGACTTTTTCCCACGGAAACTCTGTAATACCCCAATTTTGATCCTACAATTATTAATGTATACACATATGATGAAATGTTTATAAGCCAGACACACGTGACTTGTACATTGTACATTGATAAATAACATAAAGACACTAATGACTGCAAATGAAAAAGGAAAAATAATGGGGGACAATGAATCCATGAGAGGGGAAAGAAAG
This sequence comes from Picea sitchensis, assembly GCA_010110895.2. Lineage (NCBI taxonomy): Eukaryota > Viridiplantae > Streptophyta > Pinopsida > Pinales > Pinaceae > Picea > Picea sitchensis. Next base: position 18,114 of record SNQJ01S0109126.1, read on the forward strand.
GGGGCTTTGGGGGCTAAGTGAGAACAATATTATTTCATTGCTACCTTAGCTTGAACAAACATTTTCTTTATGATTATTACTAAACACTGATATTAGTTGCCAAAGTGAGATACATGAACTTCTCATGAAAGTATGTGGTCTCTCCTTTGCATCCAAATATATTCTATGATTTTGGGCATGCCAATAATTATTCACATTCATTCTTCCTTGGGTTTTCTCTTTGAGATTAGACCAACATAGTAATTTTGTGATAAAATTTTGAGAAATTGTTTCCATAAAACTATGAGTAAAATATGACTAAGTGTAGGGGTAATTGTTGGTATGAAGAGAATTAGTTACAATTGACAATTCCTAGAATCCCAACATAGAGGTTTCATAGTCATCTTGCATTGGAGCCCTAAAGGGAAGTGGGATAGCCTAAGGTACTATTTAGTAGAGAAGGGGATCCCATTCCTTGGGTTATGTAGGCTAAGGGGGAAGATGGCCAGTTTATTGGGATTGTTATAGTGGAAATTGACTTGAGAATTTTGGGAATTGGACTATGTGAGAGGAACTAGAGCCATTCCATAGGAATTATCCTTGGTGGATTCATAGCCTTACCTTGAGGGTGGAATTTGTTACAAAGACATTAAATGTACCAAGGAGCCTATGGTTGGGTGGAACGTCCTTCTTCTGTAGCCAATTGGTGAATAATTTTCAAAAGACAAGTGTTCTTGATTTGTTTATAAATATGTAGAATTATTGGTGTTCATGTTATGGATTAATTTATCTTCTATTTCATTCAATTCATAATGTATGTATTAGTTTGTATGTATAATTTTGGGTTCATGATTGAATGGATTGTTTAATTATGTTTGCATAGCTCAGCATTAGCATGCATATATTCTATAATTGTGTAAATATCACAACACTGAGGTTGATAATAATATCAAAGAAAAAATTGATGTGGTTATGGTGGTTATGGAGTACCCTATGGCCTCAATAGTGCACAAAGGTTATTGGGAATGTTACAATATAGTATTAGAGCTATTGGTTACAACACTAGGGTTGTATGGAGCATAAATCAGTTTGTACAGGAAGAAGTTATGGGTTATATGCCAAGTGGTTGGCAAAATATTAAGGAGGAAAATGTAGTTTGCACATTATATGTTTCATAAAATGTCTATGAGGAAGAATGGTATAAATATTGCAATGGAGAAATTCATGGTGTTTGAAAAATACCATATGGTGTTCTTGACATAATTATATGCATGGTATGAAAGTACCATGGATTAAATTTATGGTTACAGAGTTCAGCTCTGTAGAGCAAATTGGGCAAAAATGTGAGACTTACAAAAATGCCCATATTTTGAAGTGGGAAAGAGTTAAATTGATTATCAATGGGGGCCTAGAATTGCATTAAAAAGGTAAATTAATGTATAGGAGAAAAAGGTTAGGGAATCATGCTCTAAATTCATGGTGGTATAAATTAATATGGTGAAATTTGAGGGATCGACGTGATGAGGTGGAGGAGCCCAATTGGAATCGGGCTTACAGGTGGTGGCCACATAGAAAAAGGTAAATACCTCGTAGGTTTGCCCAAAAGGTGGTAAGTGGTTTTGGAATACCACTTCATAGCCACAAAACTCAATATTCAAAACCAGGATGAGGGTCTATGAAGTGGTTTTACCGAAAAGGTGGTAATTGGTTTTTGAATACCACTTCGGAGGCATAAAACCTGATATTCAAAACTGGGATGAGGGTCTCCAAAGTGGGTTTTCTCAAAAAGTGGTAAACGGTAAATGTTTAACCCTGAAGAGTGGTTTTGGGAAACCACACTTCAACCTCTGAAATTGTTGTGGATGTGCCATGCATCATAGTGATTTTCTATTTTGAAGGCAAAAGGTGTGTTAAAATTTGGTATGGTTTGACCTTTGAAATTCTTCGATGAGCTCCACGTGTCCCAACAAGACCCCACTGCCATGAGATCATGTGTGTCCATTGAAAAGGGGATAGATTAGACCCCCCCAATCAAGTCAAAAGAGTTTTATGCGATGCATGTAAGGATCATCTTTATGAAAGGATGTGGGTTTCACACACATATATATAGTTAAAATACATACATAAGTACATGTGTGTGTGTATGTGTATAAAGGTGGATTAAAAAAAAAAGGTCAAAGGTCCACGAAAACATGAAGGAGATGATGTGAAGGCTAGGTAAGGTGACATGGAATTCACAGGTGATGACACATGGACATGAGTACCATACTAGTGCACACATGTCATGCCATGTTAGCAATGCAATGCTTGCAAAAGAAATTTTTTATTTTAAAATAAACAAGTCTAGAGCCAAAATCTTATTTTGGCCATAATATGAACATATAAGGTCAAAATGAGGTGAAATTTTAGGTGTAAATATGCAGTGAGTATGCAGAGACAAAGACTAAAAAAGTGGTTGTGAGGATGATTTTCACATTCAGCCCTACAATTTCATAAAACGACAATTCAACTCTACAATTTCATAAAATGGCAATTAGTGATTTTCGAAGAGCAGAAGGATACTCACTAACAAGAGCTTAGTTGGGCATGAATTTTGGATAGTGTGGAATAGAAGTAGACATGCTGAAACCTAGTTGGGAATTTGGTTAGATTGCAAGGGTTTGAAATGGAAGTAGAAAAATAGGCCAAAATCCATTATTCCTAGAGACTTTTTGGCAGTTTTTGAAACTTTCAATGGGGGAAAAGGGACCCAAGATCACAAATCTAGAAATGTTTTCCTGCTGGACATTTGATGTCCTCGATAAAATAGACAACTTTATCTAACTGATGTTTTTCTAGTTTTGATACGTTTGAAATATAGCAATTTTACCAAACAAAATCTTCATGGAAAAAGTGCAAAAAGGACAAAGTTGACAATTCCATATTAATGTAAGAATTGACTAGAGCATCAGATAATTGATCTAAAAGTCACTAAGTACTCACAATTAGAAGTATAATCCATGATTGATACAAAGTATTTCCTAGTTCTCACTAGATTTTATTCTATGGGTGGCAGAATTTGGCCTTCGATATCGATTGCTCCTGTAAGAGAAATGCAGATAATTGGGAAAAAATGGTGACTTTAGAGGGTTGCAAATTTTATCTACAAACTTAGAATGGGGCATGAATATTGTGTTGGAAATCTAATGCAAAGGAGAATATGTCTAAATATTTATATTTTGGAGAAGTACTTTGGATCTTTCAAAAATTGGGAAGAAAAAGACCTATAACCATGATTTGACAAAAACTGACAACGTGGATAGTTTCCAAAATATGTAAGAAAAATTTTACGAATTTTGGAAGTGAAATACATCTTATAAGTTTAATTATGTGACCACTTCTTGCAGACACGATGCCACATCAAGGATAAATAAAGATCATAGATGAAGATCAATACTAAAGAAGAAACATGGAGGATGGAAAAGATCCTTACAACGAGGAAGAAGAGGTTAGAGGCCTAAATATCAATGTAGAAATTAAGGATACAGAGTCTAGTGGGAAAAGAGAAAGGCTTGAGCCATTAGAGCTGGTAGAAACAATGTGGATGTTGAAGATGGAGGTGTAGAACTCTAGAGTTTATAAGGAGAGAATGTTAAGGGCTTAAGAGAAGAAAAATCAATTGAACACTCAACTAATGCAAAGTTTAAATCAATTGAAGAGGCAAATGAGAAATGGATCAGGTTCAAAATATGTGGAAGAAGGAATATATCACCTAAAAAGGGAGTCTCCTGGAACATCCAAACATTCAATAAGAGCTACTAGAGATCAAAAGTATCACTCAGTGGAGGAGTTTTATACTTTTAAAGAGTCAATGCGTAGTCCAAAGGTGTCCCCAACTAGACACCGAAGAAGAAGACACGTGTGAGACAATTTGCAAGGAGAATTTAGGAAGATTAAGCCACCAAGATTTAGGCTTTGATGGTGAAAAAAATTGGGAGATGATGTTGAAGCTTGGTTGCTAGTGATAAGGAAGTATTTTCAATTGCATAATTACTGATCCAATCTAGAATCCAAAATTGTTTTATACAATCTGCAAGGAAAAGCTTCCATTTAGTGGGATCAACTAAAGAAAGTTAAGCACATCAAAGAGAAGACGATTCTTGGAGGCAGTTCAAGAAGTACTTCTAGTGGAAGTACCTTTTTTAGCACCGTCTTGACAAGAAGATGCAAGAGTTCTTTGAACTTGAGTTGGAAAATATTACCATGGAAGAATATGAGAATTCTTTATAGTTGTTCAGGTATGTTGGTTATATTAAAAAGGAGAAGGTTAAGATATAAAGTTTCTTAAGTGATTTATTTGCATTCTACAGAGACAAGATTTAGTTTGATGAGCCTAAAAATCTTTAAGAGACAATAAGGAAAGCTAAATACTTGTGTGTGATCAATACAAAGGTAAAGTATATTAAGAAGAAATAAAATCAAGATCAAAGGAAGAAGGGCTTTAAACCTCCTTTGTTTAGAAATAACTCTAACACATATCAACAAAGTCGACCAACTCATAGTGGATGCAAGATGGAAAAATATTTGAGGATAAGGGAAAGATAGTCAATCAAATGTTGGGGATGTGAAGAATATCATTTGTATCGAGATTTCCCTCATACTTAACATAAAATGATCAATGTGCACAATATCCAAGAAGAAACTATAGTGGAAGAAGTGTCAAAAAACATTCCAAGAATCTATGCAGCTTTGGACAATAAACAAGTATATTATAAATCAAAGTTGATTGAGGCTAAAGCTAAGATTGCCAAACAGCCTATTGCAATTTTAATTAATTCGCGAGCAATTCATTGCTCTTAATTTGGTTGAAATATTTCATTTGAAGAGAAGCAAATATGATAAATCATGGTTGGTCCAATTAGTTACTGGGACTAAAAGGAAAATCAATGAGATAGTGAAGGGCTTCCCATTAGATATGAATGTAGTCAATTTTGTTCTAGACCTGAACTTATAGCCACTAGGTTCATATGATGTTATTATAAGAATGGATTGGTTGGATGTACATCATGATGTTTTAGATTATCATAACAAGACTTTTACTTGTCTTGATGAAGAAGGAAATTGGAGGATAGTGAAAGGAATTCCAAAGCCCGTCTCTATAAGGGGGATTTCATCTTTGTAGTTGAAGAGATTCTTTGGAAAAGGGTGTCAATTATATGCAACCTATGTGGAAGACTCAATAAAGGAAAAGGACCTAAGTCTTTTGGACTTTCTAGTATTACAAGAATTTGCAGATGTGTTTGAGGAAATACTAGGATTGCCACCAAAAAGATATATTAATTTGATGCCAAAAGATGCTCCAATCTCTAAGACTTTATATAGAATGAGTACACTACAATTGAAGGAGCTACAKATGCAATTAGAAGAATTGTTAAARAAAGGGTACATACACCCAAGTGTATCTCCTTGGAGACACCAATACTCTTTGTAAAGAAGAAAGATGGAACTTTAAGGCTATCCATTGATTTTAGGCAGTTGAACAAAGTCATTGTGAAGAGTAAATATCCTCTACTTATAACTGATGACTTAGTTGATGCTCTAAGAGAAGCCAAAATATTTTCAAAGATAGACTTGAGGTTTGGCTACCATCAAGTAAGGATAAAGAATGAAGGCATTAGTAAGACAACTTTCATAACCATATATGGACACTATGGGTTTGTAGTGGTGCTATTTGGTTTGAAAAATGCACCAACTACTTTCATGTTCTTTATGAATGGAAATTTTAGACAATAGTTGGACAAGTTAGTCAATGTATTTTTATGACATTCTTGTTTACTCAAAAATTAGAAGAGGAGCATGAAGAGGTTAGTTTTACAAGTGCTAAGACATCATCACATTTATGTTAAGTTAAGCAAATCTCCTTTTTATTAGAGGAGGATTCATTATTTGGGACACATAATTTATGAGGAAGGAATAACAATATATCTAGAGAAGATTGAAGTTATCATGGGATGGCCTAAACCTAAGAACATATCAAGGGAGGGTAAGGTCATTCATGGGACTGGTTGGATATTGCAAAATGTTCATAGAAGGATTCTCCAAAATTGCATATCCAATCACATCTTTATAGAAGAAAGGGATTAAAATTGAATGGACACTAAAGTGTGAGGAAATCTTCCAAGTGTTAAAGAACTTACTCACTAGTGCACCCATCTAAATATTATTGATCCAAATGAAGATTTTGTGGTATGTACAAATGCTTTCAAGGAGGGAATTGGTGGTATTTTTACTTGGAATGGGCATTTGGTTTGTTATGAATCCATAAATATTAAATAGCACGAGAAGCATTATGTCACACATGAATTAGAGCTCGTTGCCATTGTTTATGCTTGAAGATGTGGAGACATTATTTGACAGGGAGAAAATTCGAGTTACGAACAGACCGGAATGGTTTGAAATATTTATTTGAACAACAAATATCGAATGCCAAGCAAACAAGATGGATAGAATTTCTTTGTGAATATGAATTTGATATCAAACATCATAAAGAAAAAGAGAACAAGGTTGTTGATGCACTCAATAGAAGAATACATGCAATGCATGTTACAACCATTAGCATGTGCAAATCATATTTAAAGGATATAATTTTGGAATATCTTATTTTAAATGGACATTACCTACAGGTAAAAGTATTGGAACCTTGGGTTCTGATGGTACATGACACTTCTCCTGGAATCAGTCGGTCGAGAAATTGACCAATATTTGGGAACAATCGATTGAGCAATTGACCAGATATCTACATCAGTTAGTTGAGTATTCGACAAACCTGTCGGTCGGACAATCGACTAACAATTAAAGACATTCGGTCATTAGATCAATCAACCAAGCAATCGACTATGAGTTGGACGCATGGTCGGTCAGGTCGAGCATCCTTTTCAAGCCGACTAGACAATGTGGATTTGACGAAGTAAACTCTAACCATCGACGATTGTATGTGGAAAAGAACTTCTTGATTCCAAGGAAGTTAGTTCAATCTTGAAGCTATAAATAACAGACTTGATGGGTCATTATCAATGCGAAAGATTGTGAAGTGAACATGTGTGAAGATGTTCAACATGCATTATGATGTTCTAATCACATTGCCCCGTGCTTAAGTGATGTAACGGTGTCTTTACACACCAAATGTTATCTTTGAAAGTTATTCATCTTCAATTATCTATATTTCTATTTATTTGTTTCGTATCAGGTTACACCCAATCCCCGACATGGTATCGAAGCGACTGGTTGAGACCTTGCTTGTTGTCCACAAACTGTGCTAAGTTGGATTTGTTGTGTGATTGACTCCAGACTGATGATTTGTTGATTGTAACTTGTGGAAACATATTAGATCTGTCAAGATATCGAAGATGGATTTGCATATTGATCAAGTAGTTTTGAATGGATCAAATTATGTTGTATGGGCACCAGACATGGAAATCCTACTGAAGAGTAAAGGACTGTGGCAATATATGAAGATTGTTATTCCAAATCCAACATACGATCGAGAAAATTTTATTGTTGAAGGGAAGAAGGATGAGGTTGTGGGGGTCATCATGACCTATATCTCATGGGGGATTCATTTTCACATCAACGGAATCGACTGCCCTCATAAAGTCTGGAAGAATTTGAAGTATTTATTCAACAGATTTAATGAAAGCCACGTCATGCAATTGGCGAAATATTTGATCTCTCTTGATCATCATTCTTTCGACATAGTAGAGGACTACTTGGAACATGTGAAGGAAATGCAGTTGAAATTGGTCAAATGTGGAAAGAATTAACTGAACAAAGACGAACAACTCATCGAGTTGGTCCTGATGAATTTGAGAACACCATTCGACGTGTTCATTTTGACTTTCCACGCAACTAGCAGGCATGCAAGGAAGATGGCAAGTATTACACCTTTGAAGTTTTGTGTTGCTTATTGATTATTGATCAATACAAACTACTTGATGAAGGAAAGCTTGGTGGAAAACACCATGCTCACTTTCTCAAGGGAAATGGCAAGTTAAATCACAAAGAAATAGGACGGTTTGATACCCCTATACAAAATCCTGGATGCCTCGATCAAAAATCTAAAGGGTAGACAAATGCACCTCGTCAGAGTCAAAAGAAGAAGACATGTCAGTACCATGGAAAAATTGGACATGTGGAAAAGATTTTCTATAAGAAGAGAGATGACATAGAGGAGAAGTTCAAGCATCTTGAAGGAGACTTGTCAGTTGTTCGTCGACCTACTGATAATTTCACCTTCTAAGTCGGAACTTCTCAAGCATTTCTTTCTCATTCTATGTAGAATGAATGGGTAGTTGACTCTGGTTCATCGTATGGCTAAGGATGCTTCCTTATTCATATCCTTATATAAAGCTGTGGAGAGGAAGATCAATGTTGTTGATGACTTTGCTCTCGAAATTGTTAGTCACGGTCATGTTCCCTGTCAACATGGGAGAATTGTCAATGTCTATCATGTATTAAATCTTAGTGCAAATATGTTGTCGGTTTCTCAATTAACACAAAAAGGTAATATTGTGCAGTTTTTTTCCAGATCGATTCTTTGTTTGAGATTTGAAGAAAGGTTGATCTGTTTTCGCCAAAGGGTTTCTCGACCTAAAGGATAGTTTGTATAAGTTTTGTGACATGACTCTACCTGACTCTGAATTGATTGATCTTGTTTCTCACGTCGACGAATGAAGTCGAACTTGGCATGAATGACTTAGAGACCTAAATTTTCAAAGTCTACAATTGATGGTGGAGCCTGTAAAGGATGTGTGCTTGACAAGAATCATCAGGCGCCCTTCGACTTTGGCAAATCATGGCGAGAAAAAAACCTCCTGGAGTTGGTTCACAATGATCTTTATTGCATCAATCTACCTTCCTTAGCAGGTGAAAGGTATATTTTGACCTTTATTGATGATATCTCTCATTTCACTTGGTTTATTTTCTAAAAAGAAAGAATCTTATCTTTGAAAAGTTCAAAAAATTCAGGGCCTTTGCTGAAAAGCAATGTGGTCGACCCATCAAGTGCTCGAGATCAGAAAATGGTGGTGAGTATGTGAATCGACCTTTTGAAGAATACATGGCTTGATCTGTTATTAACTACCATCAGTCAATTCCTCATACCCCTTAACAGAATTGTGTTGTAGAATGCAAGAATTGAATATTAGTCAAAATGGCTAGATGTGTTTTGCAAGCCAAAGTTTTGCCTCCTCACTTCTAAGATAAAGTTGTTTATTGTGCAAACTATCTTATCGATCACATCTCGACTCGAGATGTTCCTTCGATGACTCCAATCGAATGATGGTGTGGAAGGAATCCCTTAGTCGGCCACCTCCTTGTGTTTGGAATATGTGTTTTATGGGTTCATATTTTCAATGATTGCAAAAATAAATTGGATGCAAAGAGTCATACTTGCATCATGATGGGATAATCTGAAGAGTCTAAACCTATTGACTATTTGACCCTATCAAATGACATATCATTATCAGAAGAAATGTATGGTTTGATGAGAAGTCTTTCGACATCAAGTTGTTGAATGCCTACTCTAGATTGTTATAGGATTATCACTTTGATGTTGTTTCTGACTCTAGTTCTCCTGTTCTATTTTTTAGTCCTTCGACTGGACAGTCGAATTTTGTTCCTATTTCTCCTAAGCCATTGACCCTTGAGTCGATTGGTCAATTGATTTCTATTTCAATTGGTCCACCATCTCCTTCGACTAAAACTGTTTCGACCTTCTGTAGTGAACAACAATTCACCCCTTTCTTGTCTACCCATATGGGATTCCAAGACACTTGAAGTTGTTGGTATTGATGTCAATGATATTTCTTCAAGCTGAAAAACTCACAGTCAGAAGCAACATGTTATCCTTGCTTTGATGACTCGCGTGCTTGAAACATTTGACCCTGTTACCTACTCAAATGCATAAGGACAACCTGATTGGGAGCAATCTATGCAAACATAAATGGGTTCTCTGTTGAAAAATCACACTTGGGATTTAGTTCCCCGACCTCAAGGGAAGAACATTGTGAAGTGTCGATGGGTATACAAGACCAAATTTACCTCTGAAGGTGTTGTTGAGTGTCACAAAGCTTGTTTGGTTGTGAAGGTATTTTCTAACCAAGAAGGCATCGACTACACTAAGACCTTTGCCTCTATAGCAAAAATGAACTATGTTCAACTAATTCTTTCCCTTGCTACTTGATTTGGATGGAAGATCCATCAGATGGATGTGAAGAGTGTTTTTCTTCATGGAAACCTATCTGAAGAAATTTTCATGGAACAAACTCCTAGTTTTGTGACAGATTTTAACCTGGTTTGTCAACTTTAGAAGTCTCTTTATGGTTTGAAGGAAGTTCCCAGAGCTTGGTATGCTAAGATTCACAGTTTCTTTCTTCGACTTGGTTTCAAACATTGTGAATCTTATCACAACTTATATGTACTCCATACTCATGGACACACCTTAATTATTATTGTATATGTTGATGACCTTATCATAGATAGCAATAACATTTATCTCATTATTAGATTGAAGAAATAACTTGTTGACTCCTTTGACATGACAGATCTTGGTATTCTGTATTATTTTTTGGATCTTCAAGAATTACCATTGTTTGATGGTTTTTTCACTTCTCAATCTTAATATGTAATGGATCTTTTGATACATTTTAAGATGGAATATTGTAATCCATGTGCTACTCCTTTTCAATCTGGAGTTAAGGTGAGCTTGCTATCTCAAAGGTGCCACTCATCTTGATATCAAGTATTTTTTAAGTTTAGATTTGTTGGTCGAATTTATCGACTCTGACTGGGTAGGCGACAATGATGATCGGAAGTCCACTTTTAGCTATGTGTTTCGCTTTAGCACTGGACCATTGATTTGCTTGTGAAAGAAAAGGAAGGTAGTCTCCTTGTCAACTACAAAATCATAATAATGTAGCATCGTTCATGTAGGTACAAAGGTTGTATGGATTCACCAACTCTTGGGTGAACTTGGATTCCCTGTACAGACTTGACTACACTTTACTATGATAATTAGAGTACCATTCAAGTTGTTGACAACCTTGTTGCACACAGTAAGATGAAACATGTTGAGCTCCACGCTCACTATTTGTGACAGTTTGCTCATGAGAAAGTTGTCTCTCCTCTTTGTTATAGCGCAAGTTGTAGGTTGCA
>SNQJ01S0109126.1:29292-43546 GCA_010110895.2 Picea sitchensis
GTCAAGACTCAATGGGCATAGGGATCATGACATACAAGGGGTCGTAGTGTCTCATTCATGGGTGCCTTTGTAGAGGGTGTTGTAGAAATTTCAATACAAATTATGTATTGCCTGGATTCTCCTGATCTAACAATTATATGCCATTGTTAAATACAGAATCACTTCTACAAATATTCTTGTGGAATTTAAAACATGATCACCAATTGCAATATCAAGAAGAAAGATCAATCGCACGTAACACAAATGTTTTACCCGGAAAGCATAAAGCTAAAAACCCCACTATCATATATTATGTATATCATGGATCATGAAACAATCTTATACAAAAGTGTAATCCAAGAGCTCTCAGTACAATATGCAATCGTCTCACACTGTCATACAAAAATCAGCAAATACATGTGCCATTTCTCTACCTCCAGACAACATGCCTCCTCTGCACAATCCCTACAAATGGAAAACCTACAAAATGATTCGAATTCCTCATGCCTAGACTGCGCATTTCTCATGGGCACATCCACTATGTGTGTGATTGCATGAGTGCACTTCACTCAAATCACAACCGATAGCCAACTGTCCCTTTCACCTGTTATCTCAACTAGGTCTCCACTGGATCTGACATGCATGTAGTTAGCAGTGCTAAATCTTCAATTGCATGTGAGATCACTTATTGTGAATTAATTAATAATTAATTCACTGAACTCTCACTAGTGTAAGTTTAGTTACAACTAGTACAACTGAGCTTAACTCACTTAACTGAGTTAAACTACTTCACAACTCACATAACTACACTTATAACTCTATTACAACTTCAAGTCACTTAGTTACAACTAATTTGACTTCCATGTCCCACCAGTCAACCTTTGAACTCAAATTTCCTATGGCTAACTGATTTTCCATTTCAATTAACTATTTTCAAGTAATTATGAGATAATAGATTAATATTTATCGTCCAATTTATTTAAGGGAAAAATAAATTAGACACACATTTCTTGTTGACTTTTCAACACTCCCTCTCAACAAGAAAAGGATTATCCTTCACCCCAATCCCGTCTCTATGGTATTCGAATTTTCTCCTGGTGAGTGCCTTCGTCAGAATGTTTGCATTCTGATCTTCCGTAGGAATGTACTGAAGCAACATGATCTTCCGCTGCACACAATCTCTGAGATGATGATACCGAATATTTGTATGCTTAGATCTATCACGAAAAAACATGATTAATCGAGAGTTTAATGCAACTCTAATTATCACAATTAATTATTGTCTAATCTAAATGAGAAGCAAACAAACCAACCAAGATATTTCTCATCCAGATAGCCTCACATGCAGCTTGACTCGCTATTATGTATTCCACTTCCGTTGAACTGAGTTCCATGGATCTATGTTTCCTATTGTACCAAGAAACAACTGTAGATCCGATACTAAAGATCCCCCCTGATGTGCTCTTTCTGTCCATTGGGCTACCCGCCCAATCTGCATCTATGAAGCCATGCAAATTCACCTCATCCATCTGTCTGTACCATAAGCCATACTCAGATGTGCCCCTCGGGTATCTCAGGACATGCTTACCCGCCTTCCAAAAGAGCTTGGTAGGCTTAACCATTGCTTGACTCAGTTGGTTAACCGCATAACAAATGTCCAATCTCATGTTCACTAGATACATTAGCGAACCCACTAATTGTCGATAGACAGTAGCATCCACTACCTCTCCAGAAGTAGCATCCTCTTTCCTCCAGTTTCATGGAAGAGGAGTATCCATGGGTTTGCATTCCTCCATGTGAAACTTACACAGTATCTCCCTTGCATACTTGCCTTGAGACATAAAAAGTTCACCATCTCACTACCATATTTCCAATCCAAGAAAATAATGAAGGAAGCCCAAATCCTTCATCTCGAACTCCTTGCAAGGTCCTCCTTGCATGAGTGTATCAGTTGCTCATCACCAGTCAGTATTAAATCATCAACATAAAGAACAATAATTAAAAGCTTACCCTCCACCACAATTTGGTATAGGTTTGCATCTGTTTCACTTTTGGTGAAGCCCAGTCCAGTGAAATAGCTGTCTATCTGAGTGTACCAAGCACGGGGTGCTTGCTTCAGCCCATACAACGCTCTCTTGAGTCTGCACACATGCGACTCCCTGTCAAAGGTCTCAAAACCTTTTGGCTGCTCAATGTACACTTCTTCCTCAATGATCTTATTGAGAAACACAGTTTTTACATCCATCTGATGAATGTGCCATCTCATCTGCGCTAAGAATGAAAAGATGGATATTATGGAAGAGTACCTTGCGACAAGTGCAAAGGTCTCATCATAATTTATCCCCTCGATCTGTGAGAAGCCCTGGGCCACAAACCTGGCCTTGTATTTCTCCACACTCCCATCAACAACTTGCTTTACCTTGTAGATCCATCTCGAACCTACCACTGGCGATTTGTCGACAGGTCTTGGGACAATTTCCCATGCACTATTTTGACAATGGAGTCATACTCCTCCACCATAGCATCAACCCAAGTCAGGTCATAGCGCTTCCTGAAAGGAAGTTGGTTCAATCACAATACATTTGATCATGAGAGCCATGTATCAAACAAAACGATCAGGAGACTATCTCTGTCTGTACTGTGAAGTAGGAAGGAACCATATTAAGGTGCAACATCTGATCTCAATCTATCATCTTAGCGGTGTTTCTTCCATTTCGATGGATGGCTCTGCATAGTGGCTTCCTCCACTCCATGAACCTCCTCGTAATGGTTGATCCACATCTTGAGACTCATCTTTGGGAACCAACGGTTCCTCCTCCACATGCAAGTCTAGCTCTCCCTCTCAAGCTGACAACCACATGGCTTTCCCTCATCAAATTTTATATCCAATCGCATAACAATCATCTTATTGTTGGCTTAAATACACTGCGATAATTATGGGGTGTTTCTGTGTACCACAAATATCCCAACTTCAATTAGGCTCCAACTTCTTTCTGGCGTTCTTGGTCACATGCACATGTGAGATGAGCCAGAAATCTTAAAATGAGAAACATCGAGGGTTTCTTACCGGTGAAAGCTTCTTCGAGGTGTACTCATGCCAAGTACTCTATGAGGGAAACAATTTTTCACATAAGCCTTAGTGTTGCATGCTTCTTTCCACAAATGCATTGGTAGGCCACGATCATGCAACATCACTTGTCTTGCACCCATGATGGTTCTATTCTTCCTTTAGAGCCCATTTTGTTGTGGGTTATGAGGCACTATAGTTCTCTTGAATTCCTTCTTTGTTGAAGTCTTTGAATTAGTTAGAGATGTATTCTCCACCATTATAAGCTCCTCAAAGCCTTCACTTGCTTACCCAACTCTTACCACACAGTAACAAGCTGCCAGCTTTGAGAATGTTTGATCCTTCTTACGCATGAAGATCCAACTTGTTACAAAGAAAATTCATCAACAAAAATAACATAATACTTATGTTTTGTTGTTGAAACAACCAAGAATGGTCCACAAACGTCTGTGTGAATTCTCTCCAGGATCACCGAAACACGGTTTCCTTTTCATGAAGGTGGACTTTACATACTCTCCAGGGTGCACCCCTTGCACTGATCTAATTGAGCAAGTGTTCCCCTTGTAATTCTATTAGATATTTGTTGCATGATCTTCAAGGCTCCATGATGAAGATGGCTTAATATCCTGTGCCATAATTAAGCCCCTCATCGGAGCTCACCACTTCTTCCTTGCTTATCATGGAATTGCATCCATCTACCTCCATCATGTAGAGATTCTTAAGTCGAATCCCTATCCTCTTGACTTGACCCATTTCTTTATGTAATGGAAAGTCTTTTCCACCATTGAAAACAATGTCATAGACTCTGTCCTCCAACATTGCGGTAGGATTGGAGTTTTCTTTAGACTTGGAACATGCGCCAACATTTTTTAATTGAAATGGTTTTCCTAACTCCCTCTAAAAGGTAATGGAACCAATACGATCACCTTGTATCGTCCATCATAAGCCCATCTCTATATGCATTTTGAGATCTCTCTCCTCAAAGTCACTGAAAAACTCCTTATCTCCCTTCATGTGGAAGGAAGTGCCACTTTCCAAATACCACACCGATCCCAAGTAGCACAACAATCCCAATGCACTTGGCGCTTTGCATGCGATCAAGGAGAAGTCAGTTCAAATTGGGGAGGCAAAGGCCTCACCATTTGTATCTCCAACAACCTTCTTGTTCTTGTTCTTCTCTGGGGCGGTTAATCTTAAGATACTTACATGTTAGAGTAGCCGGTGGCTTACTTCACTTTGGACAAATCGGCTCTTTCCTTTAGACTTCGATTTTGAATGGCATTTATTCCCCTTCCCTTTCCTTGCCTTGGCAATGACACATTCCTCTTCATCATCATGCTTTGATGAAAGTCCATCTCAGTGTTCCACCCGAACTCCTCCTACACTAGATCCGACCATAGTCGTTCCTAATCCGGTAATTTTTCCTTTCCATTGACATAGTCTTGATAACTCTTGGGAAGTCCTAGGAGATCCAAGCTCACCAAATCATCATTAGTGGATGTTATTCCCACACTCCCAGCTCAACCGACGTGGACAAGCCATTGAGGTATTTTGGAATGGTGTCACCTTCTCCATCTTGATCTTCACGAGTTTATCTTTGAGAACCAATTTACTATGGATTAGCTGTTGTTTTGGAACAGATCTGTCAAAACCTTCACATTGCATGTGGTATGACTTTCCCATGGGGCTTGAGACAATGTGGTCTCATACTCCTCAACGAATCCTCCTCGCCTTTGGCACTTTCTTTTGCCAATGCATCAATATTTGCAGCATCTACAACATCTGGATTAGGGACATCTTTGTCAATGAATTCCTTCAAGCCATTGTCTTTGAGTACTGAATCCATCTTGTCCTTCCAAGCAATGTAGTTGACTTCCCTTGAGTGCATACTCTAACCTCCAAACCATTGAAATCCATTTAGATCTTGAATCGGTTAGCACCGAAAGTCTTTTACGCAAATTGAATTATATCAATCACAAACTTCATTACGCAATCTTACAGCTCACATTACCATGTAGAATTTCAATACAAAATTATGTATTGCACGGATTCTCTGATCTAACAATTATATGCCAGCTGTTAAATACAAAATCACTTCTACAAATATTCTTTCAAAATTTAAAACACGATCATCAATTCTGATATCAAGAAGAAGATCAATCGCACATAACACAAATGTTTCTTAGAAGCTTATAGCTTCAAAAAGCTACTATCATATATTATGTATATCATGGATCATGAAACAATCTCATACAAATTCTAATCCAAGAGATCTCGGTAAAATATACAATCGTCTCTGCTTGTCATACAAAATCAGCAGAAATGCAAGGTGCATTCTTTGCCTCAGGACAACTGCCTCCTGTGCAATCTGCAAATGGAAAACACATAAGTGGTCAATTCCTCTTGCCTAGGTAGCATTTTCTCATCGCATCCACTGTGTGTGTGTGATTGCATGAGTGAAATTCACTCAAATCCTGGCCGATAGTCAAACTATCCCTTTCTTTGTTATCTCAACTAGGTCTCCAGTGAACTCACATGCATGTAGTTAACAGTGGTAAATCTTCGATTGCATGTGAGATCTTGATTGTGAATTAATTAATAATTAATTCAGCGAACTCTCACTAGTGTAAGTTGTTAGGGTCCTAACAGCACATAGGTAGAACAATATATTCAAATGTAATAAAAGGTCCAATATTAGTAAGGTCTTTCAATAAAATAGAATAAATGGGATGTAAGAAGACCTAATGGAAGCTTTACCCCAAGCTTCTAGAGGATCTTCCTCTAGATACTTCTTTCTAGTATAAATAAGGAGTCAAGGGTATGAGAACCCTAATTTGGATATTATTGTAATGAGAGCTCTGCTCATTTGGAAGTTTCCCTCGAAGAGGCAGTGAACATTATAATATTCAAAGTGTTATTTCTATTATTATTTGTTATTGTGGTGAATGTTACGGTTATATTCAATTGTTATTACGCCATTATAGCATTTTATTTCTATTACCTTACATTTTATATACGGTATATTACAAGTGGTATTAGAGCACTCCTTGGTAGAAAGTGTGGGTTTAACTTTTTGGGGTTAGAGGCGATATTCCAGCATTTTGCAATACGAAGATATGTCATTCGGCGCATAAACGCTAGCGATTTGGGGATTCATACATGTAGTAAATATAAGTGGTTCTTAAGCGAACATTTGTTGGCCACCCTTGTAACCCCTAATGGTACCCTTTGAGTGGTGGCGCATCCCGGACAACATTATGCCAGGATCGACCTAGATTACCTAAAGCCCTCTTTAAGTAAACCGATCGTACATTTGCTATAGTGCCAACGAGAACATCACTTCGGAAGATACTCTCTAGTACTTGGGTAGTCGGGTGGTGGCTAAGAATTACAGTCTATCCTCCTTAGTTAGTGCCACGAGATATTGGTAGAGTACTACTATTGGACCCACCATGTATATCCCGGAGAGACATAGCATAGGGCAAACCCTTGTCTGTAGAACCCTTGAATACCTAACCCTTGAGACAAAACATAAACAAATTAAAGCGGACAAGATCTATTGTCGTGCATCTGTGTTTGGGTTTTCAAGTAAATACACATTTCTTTACGGTTAAGCCTTTGGGCATTTCATCACTAAAGCATTCTTAAAAAAAAAAAAAAAAAAAAAAAAAAGAAAAAAAAAGGCTGGAAATTTTTCACCATTATTTGAGACTCCCTATTCCATTGGATTCATCTCTTAAGCCCTTATCACATTCATCCATATCATTTTTGACAAATGTTTTTGACCCACAGCCCACCTTTTAGTTCCCCCATCCCTGCGTGGCCCATACCCATAACCAAGACGATCGCTTCAACACCTTGCAATCTAGTCTCATGAGACCAACAAAGAAGTGAAACAACTCAATGCCAATGTTGTCGCCATCAATACAACCATGTAGTCAATGGAGGAAATCAAACCATAAAGACCTCACCACCCGACTTGAATCAGTCTTTTCGACACTCTGCGCCAAGCTGCATATCCTGAGATAACCCTTCCTCTTCCTCACCTCCACACTGCTGAAGGGTGACCATTCCCTCTCATTCCCATAACTTTGAGAACCATCACTTCAACATGACCTACACCTTCCAAGGGTGCATGTGAACAAATTTGATGGCTTTGACCCCACTAGTTGGAGTGACCGTCGGAACATTATTTCTCTTTATAAAAAATTACAGATGAATTGGCCAAAATACGGTATGGTGTTCTCCATCTAGATCAAGAGCGTTGGCAATGGTGTCCAATGGAGAAAAACTTCTCGTCAAAGGGTATATTGCTTGGACACACACTTTGTGATAGAGCTTTATGAGCAGCTTTGACACTAACACCAACCATTTGGTTGTTTGACAAAGTTAGTAATTAGGAATAATGGAAGACTTTATAGTTGCCTTTGGCTTTGGCTTTTAGAACAAAGGGCATGTCGATGCCTTTTTTGAGGTGCTTTGTCGGCGACCTCAAGGAGGAGATCCGGACCCATGTCCTCATGGCTCGGCCTTAGAGTTAGGTGGAGGCTAAAGAGATGAAGAAGCACAACAGGGTGTATCTTCTCAAAAACGAAAACCCCTTTATTCCTTGCACTAACCCAATAAATCCCACTACTCCCTCTGCTTTACTAAAGATCCAAAAATTGACAAAAGCCAAAATGGTTGAACGCCAACTCAAAGGCCTTTGTTATAAGCTATTGATGACAAATATTTCACGGGCCCTGAGGTGTAAAGAACAAAATATTTTTATGGCCATCTCAGGATATTTAGGAAGAGGATGTAGAAACTTCCTTTGTGTCTGAGTCACTTTGAATCCATTGACAAAACCCCTCCCTTAGACCCTCCCAAAGTAGAGCCAATCATTTCCACAGATGCTCTCACTGCTTCTCCAGCTCCCCAAACCCTCAAGCTAATCCCGGTTACATCAAACGCCGAAAGGTCATCATTAGGGTTGATAGTGGCTGACGCCATAATTTTATTCATCGCCGCATTGCCCAAAACTCAATGCTACATCCATAGTAGATAATAATTTCCAAATCATGATGCGTAATGGTGGTTCCATGAAATGGAGGGCATTGTGAAAATGTGTCTCAAATTGGTGACTACCACCTAAAATCCCATATGCTCTATCGACATGAGAGGTTGTGACATTGTATTGGTTACCAAAGCTGGCTAAGGACTTTGGGTCCCCATTCTCATGGATTTTAAGAACAACTATGCAATTTGACCGGAGGGCCACCAATATAAGTTCCAAAGGGATCACAGTAGGTTCACCTGAGATAATTAGTTCACATCACATGGAAAAGCTTCTCAAAAAGTCATTATGGTGTTATCGCCCAACTCCATGCCATACAACCAATAGAGACACCCTTGGTCCCTTAAGACCTCCAAGCCATCCTTCCTAAACATCAATTGGTCTTTTCCACTCCCAAGGACTCTCTCCTTTCTGTGGTATTCATGATCATTCCATTCCCTTAGTGCAGGAAAGCCTTCCTCCCAATATCGTCGTCTCGTCACCCCTTTCCCAAAAAATGAAATTGAGAAAATGGTCAGGGAACTCCTTAATGCAGGCATTATCCACCCTAATCTGAGCCCCTACTCTTCTCCTGTGGTCATGGTCCTAAAAGAAAGAAGGTTCTTGGTGAATGTGTCATGACTTCATTGCCCTCAACAAACTTACCATCGAAGACAAATTCCCATTCATCATTGATGACCTCTTGAATATAGAATTAGGTGGTGCCCGATTCTTCACTAAACTTGATCTTAGTTCAATCTACCACCCGGTCATCCATGAAAGGAGGTAGACATTCCCAAAGGCCCTTTAGAATATCGAGGGGCCACTATGAGTTTTTGGTCATGCCCTTTGGCAGTGTAATGCCCCTCCACCTTCAAAGCCTCATGAATCATATGTTAAGATCTTTTTCTCCACCATTTTGTCTTAGTTTTCTTTGATGATATCCTCATCCCCATGTAAAACTGGAACTGAGACCATCTTGCTCATGTGGATCGAGTTCTCCATCTACTCTCTTAGCACCAACTTTTTCAAACAGTCTAAATGTGCTTTTGAAGCCTCGAAGTAGAATACTTGGGTCATCACATTGGCAAGATGGCGTCAGTCAGATCTAAAAGATTGAAGCTATGCAGGCTTGGCCTCACCAAAGACTCTTAAGAGATTGAGTGGATTTCTAGGCTTAGCAGGTTATTATCGCCAAGTTTGTTCCTTAATTATGGGAAGATGCGACACCTCTCAACGCTCTCACAAAAATAACTCTCACTTAGACTCCAGTCGGTACCAAGCTTTTCAAACCTTGAAGATGGCCGTAGTAAGCCACTCTAGTCCTCGCCCTTCCAGGTTCTACAAGACCTTTGCGTTGGAATGTTATGCCTCAGGGAAAATAATTGGTGTTGTCCTTATGCAAGGAGGAATTGAGCCTTTGGCCTTTACAGGTAAGCAACTATACGAAAGAAATCTGGGCAAATCCATTATGAAAAGGAAATGTTGGCTATCCTGCATGCCCTTGATCTTTGGCGCCCTTATCTATTGGGGAAGCGTTTCCAAATTAAGATAGACCATCAAAGCTACTCAAACGCTACCGGAATAATGCATTTCCTCCCCATAACAAAAATGGGTGAGTAGAAGCTCTTTGGATATGATTATGAGATCATTTACAAGAGAGCCAAAGACAATGTGGTTCTTGGATGCACTTTCAGGAAATATATGAAGATGGGATCCTTTTTCTCTTTCATTCATTGTACCCGAGATTGGCTCCAAGCCGTTCGCCGGGAATGGCTACAAGATCCCAAAAGTTACTTAATTGATCCAACAAGTGCAGTCCAATTCTCCAGCTTCCCAAAGGTACTCTTGGCTCCATGATGAACTTGATACAAAGGCGTTTGTATTTAAGTAAACAATCAAAGCTTAAATCCTGATGCTACGACTTCATGCTACACCCATAACCAAAGGCACTTGAGTTCACAAAACCTATGACAAAGGTCAAGCGTTCCTTTTTAAGGATGAGCATGACGGGACGACAAAGTAATTTTGTGAATGTGATGTGTGTCAATGCAACGAGGGGGAAACAGTCAAATCTCCTGGCATCCTCCAACCGCTTCCGATTTCCACTGCTATTTGGAAGGATATCTCTATGGATTTCGTACGACTTACCTAAATCGGGCAATAAATCCGTCATCATGCTGGTTGTTGATCACCTTTCAAGTATGCTCATTTATCGCCCTTCATCACCCATTCACGGCATCCATGGTGGCTCAAATTTTTCATGGATCGGGTCTTCCAAGATTCATGGCATGCAACACTCTATTGTTGTTCATTGTTAACTTTCACAAGCCGTTTTGGCAGAATTGTTCAAGATACAAGGCATAGAATTGCATCTTAGCACAGCATATCATCCCAGTGATGGCCATATGGGAAGTTGTCAACAAGTGTTTGGAAACATATTTGAAGTGTTTTGCCTCGAAAAGAAAAATTAGTGAGCTCGATGGTTACCCCTAGCTAAATGGTGGTACAACACTTCATACCATACAACTGCGCATGACTCGCTCCTTTTGAAGTGGTATATGGACCGAAGCCACCTTCGGTTCTCTCATACTTACAGGGTGCCTCGAAGGATGGAAGGTTGACTAACCACAACTCAAGAGGTTATTCTCGTACCCTCAAAGAGAATTTGGTCATGGCCTGGTCGCGTGAAGCAACAAGCAAATCAAGGAGGAGTTCACTCACGAGCGTCGTTTGCGAGAGGATGTGTTTCTTCATTTGCAACCTTACAAGGCAAACTTCCCTCAAGGCGAGCATTGTCATAAGCTAAGCCCAAATTTTTATGGTCCTTATCTGGTTCTCAAAGCGTGTGGGACAAGTAATAGCCTATCAGTTAGCTTTGCCCAACCATTGGCTTCATGCTTGTTTTTTAAACCATGCTTAAAGAAGGTGATTGGAGCTAGAATTGCCAAATTCAAACCAACCTTCGAGTTAGTTGAAGAAGGATCCATTTGGCTACATCTAGAAGCATTTTTAGACTAGCGTGAGTGTTGCCCATGGAAGAACATCAAGGAAGTGTTAGTCGGTGGAAATATACAACTCGGCCGGAGGCAGCCACTTGGGAACCAACTACCATTAAGCAATTTTCTCATCTACTCAAGCCTTGAGGACAAGGTTGTTTTAAAGAAGTACGGACATGTTAGGGTCCTAACATGGAGTAGAACAATATATTAGGATGTAATAAGGTCCAATATTAATAAGGCCTTTCGCAATAAAATAGAATGAGCGGATGTAAGAAGACCTAATAGAAGCTTGAAGGATCTTCCTCTATATCTTCTTTTTAGTATAAATAGAAATCGAGGGTATGAGAACCCTAACTTGGATATTATTGTAATAGAGCTATGCTCAATTTGGAGGTTTCCCCTCGAAGAGGCCATGGTTTATTGCTTTCAGATTCAAAGTGTTATTTGTTATTATTCTCATATCATTTAAGTGTTATTGTGGTGAGATGTTACGGTTATATTGTTGTTATTACGCCATTGCTAGCATTTTATTTCTGTTATGCATACATTTATATCTAGTATATTACATAGTTAGAGTTATAACTAGTACAATTGAGCTTTACTCACTTAATTGAGTTAAACTGCTTCACAACTCACATAACTACATTGATAACTCTGTTACAACTTCAAGTTACTTAGTTACAACTAATTAGACTTCCATGTCCCACGGTGAACCTTTGAACTCAAATTTCCTATAGCTAGCGATTTTCCATTTAAGTTAACTATTTTCAAAGTAATTATGAGATAATAGATTAATATTTATTTGTCCAATTTATTTAAGGGGAAAATAAATAAGACACACATTTCTTGTTGACTTTTCAACAAATTGGCCAGTACCTTCATCCATAATGCACTTTTCCCAAGAAGACCCATCAATTGCCTTTTATCTTTTCTTTCTTTGTATTTTCTTTCATAATAGCATAAGAAGGAGAGATTGAAGGTCACTTCCTGATACAGGTGACGGATGATGACAATGTCACCCTGACACCTAGTGGAAATGAGGAAGGTTGGCTCGCTGATGAGACCCCCTTTCTCTCAACCATTACAATTGAAGTCATTGCCACAGGTGGTGACTAGATGATGACAATGTCATACCACTAGATATTCATGGACATGATGGGACATCTCATGATGAGACCTCTATCCTTCAACTAACCTTTTTAAGCATTATTTTGTTGGAAGATTGGTTGTTGTCATTGATGTCAACCCTAGTCATGGGTTTTGGACATAAGATTGATAAGGTATTTGGACATGAAGGACAATGCACATGCATACAACACCCATGAATGGATAATATACACACCCATGTTGTTTCGATTGGTATGTGGCACGTCATGTGGATCCTCATGGTTGAGAATGAATTTTTGAAGATGACAAGGTGAATTGAAGAAGGAAGTACATGTAGGCCACGAAGATAATTAAGAAAATAATTACAAAATAAGAAAGTGTCGAGGTCGACCCTTTTTTGAAGATGACAAAGTGAATTGAAGAAGGAAGTACATGTAGGCCCTGAAGATAATTAAAGAAAAGAATTACAAAATAAGAAAGTGTCAGCTTGGCCCTAATGTTAAAATGAAGTGACATAAATGGTATAAATAAACATCATTATACATTCATTTGATAAAAGTCGAATTTTAGAGGAAATAAGAAGTAAAGAAGGTTGGATTTCAAGGGAGGATGAAGTCTTTTGGTGATGTGTTCTAAGGTATGTTATTTTTAGGTCATCTTACCATTTTTTCTAGAATGATTCAGATGTTGAAATATCTATGGTATTGAGAAGACATATCAAGGTACCTCTAATAAAAATTTCATCTCTTGATTCACTATAATTATGGATATATACTCTGTGGAAGATAGGGTTTGTGACCAATCCTGAAGCTAGTCAATAAACATGTCTTCTGGGTAAAACAATCATAACTTCTTCATCGAGAATCCAAATGAAGTGGGACAAATTTCATTGGAAAGAGTATAGATTGTAGTTTCTTTTATGTGAGTTTCAGAATCGGATGTTAATTATTGAGCGTGGGGAATTCTGTGCAAGTTCACTCTCCTGAATAGACCAGAATTGAATAAAGTATATCATTCTTTCTATAACCTCTTTTTGGAGAGGATTCAAGGAGTGAAAATTGGAGGAGTTTTAGAGAATACATTGAGTAATATTATCTATAGGATCATAGTACTCCAATAATTTAAGAATTGCATAAATTGAAGAAGTCTCAAGAAGCATTATCAGGTTCTATGTGATGATTGGATGATGGTGATTATTTAATGTAAAGTTTTATTATCTCTCATATATTCTTGGGTGGAAGGAAGGGGAAAGGATCGAGAGTTCAAATCTCTCTTGATATTTGAGAATTTTATATTCTTCTTAGAGGTTTATCCCTCCCTTTACATTTGGAAGTTGTAACTACCTTTGGAAGTCATTACTTCCCTTGAACAAAAACTATTGATTATTTCTCATATATTGTGCATGGTGTATTGTGGTGTATTGGTGTAAATATTATACTATTGTTCATTGCTCATTGGATATAATTGAATAGTTTAAGTATAAATTGAAAAATGTTTTTAAATTTCACTTGATACTGATTCACCCCCCTCTCAGTATCAACAATTGGTATAAGAGCCAGGTTACCTTCAGTACAGTTTAACCACTAGAAGGAATATCCTATGCAGAAATGGAAGACAACATTCCAAATGGGATTCTACCATTTGATGGAAGGAATTTTGAATACTGGAAAAATAGAATGGAAACTTACTTGAAATCTCTTGGGGAAGATTTTTGGTTCTCAGTTTCTTCAGGATACAATGCTTTGAAGAAACCAAAGACTGCAACTCAAAAGGAAGCAAAAAGGAACAACAAAATGGTAATAGATACCATCCTGGATGGATTGACAGATTTAGTGAAATCCAAGGTGGGATCATGTGCATCAGCAAAAGATATTTGGGACAAGCTACAAGACCTTTATGCAAGGGAAGAAGTAGAAGAAGAAGAAGAAGAAGAAGTTGAAGAAGATTACAACATCTTAGATTTCAAAGAAGAAAATAGAGGTAAGTTCTTTTGATTTAATTATGAAGGAGTAGGACATGTTGAATTTGAATGTCCTCATCCAAGGATTGAAAGAGATGACAATG